>CAUYRH010117693.1:0-13448 GCA_963574655.1 Perodicticus potto | reverse complement strand
GAGCTCAGCCCTGATATCAGGCGTCTGTGTTTTAACTTGCCTGACTACAGATTTCTGCTAGCTAATACCACATTCCTACCAGGATTCTAATAAAAAAATCACACAAGCAGATACTAACAGTGTGCACACTCACCTCTACATTCACGTGAGACAACCTCCACCTCCATCCCCAACACACACATACGTTTACGGTGTTAGATTTTTATACCTTTGAGTCCTGAACTGCCTGTTATTCTCCTTTGTTACTAGTGCTGTAGCTAACACCCAAACTGGTGGCCAAATCAACACTAGACATAGACCCTCAGGGTTATTAAAATGCACAGTTAAGACTCCTGCTTTAACTTCCATTTCATAAAGAAGGTCAAACCAAGGTCTATGTAAAGGCCTTATTTCATGTTATATAGATAGGTGTGTATTTATTTTTTATTCAGAATGAGAGCCTGTTCCTCACTCCAAAGTGTTTTTTGTTGTTTTGTTGTTTGTTTGTTCTGTTTTTGAGAAAGTCTCACTCTGTCTTCCTGGGTAGAGTGCCGTGGTGTCATAGCTCACAGAACCTCAAGCTCTCTTGGACTCAAGCAATCCTCTGGCCTCCATCTCCTGAGTAGCAGGACCTCCAGGTGCTGGCCACCACCCCTAGCTAGTTTTTCTATTTTTAGTAGAGACAGTCTGGTCTCCATCTCCTAAGCTCAGATGATCCACTCTCCTTGGCCTCCAGGAGTGCCAGGAATACAGGTGTGAGCTACTGCTCCTGGCCTCAAAATGTTTAATTCTGTACATTAGAGATCATCTTTAAACTTATACCAACTTATTAGATCATGGCTTTCAAAATCTAAATTCAGTTTGCTCTTGTTTTCCTCAGATTACCTGCCTCTCTCCATCCTGGAGCTGGCTCTCTGTTATACCCTGTGTTTGCATCAAGTGCTTACCCGGCCTTGGGTTTGTTTAGGTTTTAGTACCCGGCTCCCGGAGAGAAACCTCCTGCGTTGCTATTCCTCTTGACATACTCAGCATACTGCATAGAGTGCCCTTCACAGAAGACGTGTTTAAATATGAAATAAATGCAGCAAAATAATATCACGACATTTAGGAACTGCTTAATACCAAAGTGTGTGCTCAGGAAAACTCTCTTGAACACAATAACTATTTAACCTTTAGTGTCTTCATAAGTAAAAGTACAGTAGTGGGTCACACCAGTCTCACACCACAGCCGCACGGACCAAAGGTAATGCAGGTATGAAAACTTTGGCAAAACGAATTTCGCAAACACTAATTACTGTTTTGACATCTACTTTCTTTTACTCTTTTGTTGGAGACTTCTTGCAGCCCCTAGCAGTGGTCCTCAACCTTCCCAATGCCGTGGCCCTTTAATACAGTTCCCTGGGTCGCGACCCACAGGTTGAGCACGGCTGCCAGGTCCACCCCTAATTAATTTCGGTTTTAATTCTACTTCCTTTCATTCCACTGCTGCCTCTTGCAGTCCGACATCTCATCAGTTTTCGGCCATGCCATTTTAGCGTTGGGGTTCTCGGGGACCCCAACCTAGGACGTGGTCTGCACGGGAGACCACGCTGGGACAGAAAGGACTGTCCCCGAGTCCCTGGGCGCGCTTGGTCCGGCCTGATGGCCCCCCGGGGAAGGAAGCCCAGCGCAGCGTCCACCGGCTCTTCCTACTGTGCTCCAAATGCACAGACGCTGGCAAAAAATGCAAGCGGGGTGGTGAAGATAAAAGCAAGACCTTCATCCGCAGGAAAGTGAGCAGAAACGTGGGGCCTGGGAAGTTCTGAACTCGGGGCGGGCGGCATCGGGGGAACAGGTGCTTTCTGGTCCTAACCTCCTTAAGGTAAACTGCCCACCCTCAGGCCAGAGGTCTCTTTCTGCCCAGGACACTGACTTTCCGAGCAAAGCTCCTCTGTGCCAGCTGTTTGCCCTTCTGCAGACTCAGCCCCTGAGGGGGAAACAGGGGTGTCCCGCCTGGCCTACAAGCTTCGCCCCGTCCCGGTGGGGCTTTCCGCGAAACCACCTGTTGGTCAGGCCCGCGCCTCGGCGTGGGAGCCTGCACACAACTCTGCCCGCGCCTCCACGTGGGAGCCTGCACACAATCTGCCCGCGCCTCCGCGAGGGAGCCTGCACACAATCTGCCCGCGCTCCTGCCCAGGGATACTCTGCAGCTGGACTCATAAAGACCGTGGTCAGCACCGAGGTCACTCTCAGGAAGTGCGAGACAGCTCTCTAAACAAGTGAACACTGTCAGGACAGGCCTCCCCGACCAGCGAATAGAGTGTAAAGGCCATTCTGGCTGTTCCGCGTTCTCCATACACCGACCTTTCATTCCCACGACCCGCATCTTTTAGCCGTAACTAATATAAAATCCCCAGTATTTCAGAAGACCCCTCTGTGCACACTTGTGATTTTCCCCAGTCTAGTCTGATTCTGGTATGTGAACTCTTTCACTGGCTTAAACCCAAGAAGAGATGTTCAGTCACTGACCTTCTGCTTCTCATGTTTTTTTCATCCTGGTCATTTTTCAGGCCACGGCTGAAGGTACTTACCTGAACGGGAGGTGCCAGCACCTGCCATCGCGCTTGGATGTCAGGAAACGCTCTCTCAGGGTGCCGTGCGTGGACGCACCCTTCACAGGGGCCTTGCTTTCTGTAACATATTTTTGTTTGTTTTTATTCTGTGAATGTTCAACTCCCCTCACTAAGAAACACAAGGGCAAGGATAATGACTATTTTGATCACCACTTTTGCATAAAGCAGAGTCACTGACAATTAGCAGGCCTTTAAGAGAGCTTTTCTGACAGATATTTTCAAGTATTACTTATAAGAAAACATGAGAATGAGAAAAGTGTACGAGAATGGTGGTACTTAGAACCAAAGCAATTTGGCGTAATCCTATGTTATCCATACATTTCTTCTTATAGTTGGAAAGAATTGCTGTCTTTTCCGAGCCATTCATCTGTACAGCTCAAACTGCATTTCAGGGAAGACATCTAATATAATGAAATTTCCTTTAGCTTTTCTAGTCCCCCAAAATTAAAAAACAAAACCGTGAACATTGGTATTTAGCTTTCCACAGGAAACTGCCATTTTAACTGCATTATATAAAAAATTTAACTTACCATGTTTGGATAATAAGAAAAGAATTTGGAATTTTAATTGTTATTAATTCTAGAAATATATAATTAATTGATAGGTATTTTTAATGTGTGTCATTTTTATTTTGATTGTTGTTTTCATTAGAATAATGCTAGTTGGTTTACTGTAACCCCAAGCATCAGTGCCTTCAAAATTTAGAACTTTGTTTCTTACTTACACAACATTTCATTGCAGCTCTTAGTGGGTAGGTGGCTTTTATCACGTGGTGACTGAAGACTCCAAGCCCTTTCATCTTGTGCTATGAGCCTCCTCTACCCCTAGTCTCTGTATACTTTCACTGTAGCTAGAGCAGGGAAAAGCAAAAACAGTGAAAGCATGCCAATGTGTCCGCCACATTGGCCAAGAAAATGACACGAGCAATTTTGTTCTTACTCTATCTTTGGGAACTGCCTACACAATCCTAGCAAGACGCAAACACATCTGGGAAATATAGTCCAGGTCTGTATAGCTCCTTCACAATATCAGTTGTACACTGTGCAAAGTAAAACAGGTGAATCCTGAAACTGTACTGGCCAGCCATCTGTCCCTGCAACAAGAGTGTGAACACAGAAATACTTTTAAAGTACATATATTTCTAAAAACTATGAAAAGTAGAATTAGATGTAAAGTATTCCGATTTTGTTTGTTCATTTATATTTTCCTTTATTCTAATTTGAGAATTAAAGTTTAAAAACGTAGAAAATAATTTGATGTTATAAATTCATCATCACTTTGCTATTCTTTTTCAACTTTGGAAATATTTCAAATATTCCCAATTTTATTTGCTAAGCTTAAAGAAGTGATTTTATTGAAGATGCCATCAAGATTCAACATGCAGTTTTGTAAAAGGACAATGCTATGGAAGTAAAATATTATTTTCTTTTTTTAGATGTATTTAAGCACACAAATTTTATGCAAACTAGCCTAAGAGAACTGTCTTTAAAATATCGAACATTTAATTTACTAGATACACAATTACTGCATTCAGCACATTTTAAATGTTACTTTTATAGTACATGATCTTACTAAGAAGATTTACTCTAAGCATTTTTATATCATGAAAGTAATAGCTATTTTAATAATTTTATAATTTTCACCTCCAATCTTCCAATCTCCGTCCCCTGTCTCTGCCTTCATCACAATGTGCTTTCCTTATGTTTCAATGTTGCCTATTTTCTTACAAAGATGCTACTTACTGAATTTAAGGCCCATCAAACTCTAGTATAATCTCATTTTAACAGATTCATAGGCAATGACCCCATTTCCAAATAAATTGCACTTCAAGGTATTGAGAGTTAGAATGTCAGCATATCATGGGGGGGGGGGTCATTATTCAACCCATTATAATTCCCAACAAATTATATGTACATCAGGAAGTCAAAGACCAAGTCTTAGGGAATTTCTGCATTAAGATGCTTACCACAGTTTCTTTTGGCTTTAAGAAAAGGAGATGGTCAACCCCAAAGAAAAACGCAAAGGTTATATGTCAGAGATCCTTTCAATTTCTTCATACACAGAGCTAAGAGGTGGGGAAAGACAAAGTGATACCACTACACATTGCTGGAGTAGACTTTCCTGTGGTTTCTTCACAATGACAGGAAAACACATGAAAGGTTCTCCATTCTACTGGTGCAAAAAAAAAAAAAAATGCAACAGTAGCGGTTTTTTCCATACCTTTTTGTTGATAGCAGCTTTTGTTAGGTTGAAGAAGTTGGGAGTATGTGCTAGATTAGTAGGAAAAAAGTCTGGTAATAAGCACGTTGGTATACTCTGGACCTGTCCTGATGATGACTTAGCTTAGATAATGAAGGATCAGAGGACAATAACCAACTATACATAGATTTATTCTCAAGGGAACAGTGAAAATACTAAATTCTCTCATCATGACAGAGTAAAGGTGTATTTTTATGTTGGATTATCAAGACTAAAACTTCGATAGTAATTAATTTCTTAGAAATGGAATTTTATTTTAGATGTTAAGAGAGAAGAGCAAAGGATAATTTCTATTAATCTTTGTAGAATCTGTGCACCACCACAATCTGTGTTACAAATAGAACATGCCATATATTGACATACAAAATCACTTTTAAATGCCCTCCTCTCCACTAATTATTTTTTATTCCTTATATATATGGAATACATATGTATGTATATACAGACTATATATGTGTATATATAGAGAATACATATGAGGTCAGATAATTACGTTCATGGACTCATCCTAACAAAAGTGCTACATACCTCATTGCTGAATATCACTATGGCCACATCAGAGCTGTAGTCATATTACCCTTGATGATGTCCCGAGTATCACAAAAATGTCTTCCTTTCAATATTTCCTTTATCTTCAGTTAAAAAAAAGAGTCATTAAAGGTCAGATCAGTTGGGTAGTTAAGATGTTCCAATACAGTTATTTATTTACTGGCTAAAAGCCTCCTCATCAACAGTGCCATGTGAGCTGGTGCATTGTCATGATGCAAGAGCTGTGAGTTGTTAGCAAAAGGCTCTCATTGTTTTTGTCTAAGCTCTTTTCACAGAGCATTTTCAGTACTTCCAGATAGTAAACTTGGTTAGCTGTCCACTTGAAATAATGAAAATCCTTCTGATATCAAATAAAGTTAGCAACATCATATTGACTCTTGATGTAGTGGGACAGAATATTTTTGGTTGTAGAGAATTGGCTAACTTCTATTGTGCACTTTGAGACTTTGTTTCAGGATCATATTGGTACGTCCATGTTTCATAACCAGTGATAACACAGCTTGAAACACCATCTTTCCTCTCCAAAAGTTCTTAGCAAACTTCAACTCTCCTTGGTTTTTGTTCATCAGTGAGCTCCTTGTACAATGAGAGCTCTGACGGCCATTCCAGATGAAGAGGTCCAAAGTTGCTTTGAAGGGTAGACTAGGTGCTGGCATCAGTGCACAGCCTCCAAAAGGCAGTCATTCAAAGGTGAATGTAGTGACATTTGGCAATGATATACATACCATTGTTTTCTAGATGAATGCATGAACTTAATTGTCAAAACTTCATATGAGTGTATATATTCCTCATTGTACATATGTAAAAATGAAGAAAGGCTAAACATGTTCTAATGGTTGATTGTAAGTAACTTAAATTGTTTTATTTTAAGTAATTTAAATTGTAACTTAAATTGTTATGTTTTATCTCATTTCACTTGGGAATATCAGAAATGATGGATTGCATAGCTCTTGGTGTCACTGTATACGTTTTTAGTTACACTGACTTTCTAATCTCTTCCCTTTGTATACATCAACTCCTACAAGAGTCAATCATTACTATTTACTAAATACAACAGGTGTTAAGTTTTCTTAATTCTCTTAAAAAATGATTCTGCAGTCATAATCCTGATATTGTGTGTTTGTTTAGGAAATCAATAATTAATTTATATACTCTATTTCTTTCATTTATACTAATCACAACATGTAAGATTATTTAAACTCCCCAGAGAGATTTCATATTGTGAAAGTACCAAAGATATTCCCTTGATGACTGCCAATGTGATGAAGAAATTGGTGCTAAGTCTTCCAAAGGAAGGTGAACAGTTATTTATTCAACCATACACTCTTTCTGTTAAAACAACAGGAATAACTAAAATTATGCAATATTGTCTTATTTTTCAAATGAATTAAGTAAATTTGAAATAGTTGATTTGATGATAACAATTATATTTAAACAAATGCTGCTCATATCAACTTATCCCAGAGATTCACATAAGGCTACGTTGCATAGCTTCATCTCCTGAGATGTTTACCAACAGGAAAGCAGACTGAAGTAATTCCTTTATTTTATCTAATTTTCTAAAATATGACTTTAATTTTTAATTTACAGGAAAGTTCTTAAAATGTTATTTTCAGATATATATATGTGGAATATGTTAGAATATATATATTCTAACACACACACACATATAATATGGTGGAATATTTAGAAATGACTAACTCCGATGGGCATTAAATAGCTTATTTATTAAAATTGTTTGTATATACTCATTAAATTAGTAGTACAAATACTTCAGAGCTTAAAACAAATTAAAAGAAAAAACTTGAAAGGCAGTTTTATTTGGTATACAGGGATCAAATAAAAGCTCTTTAGGAGTTGGTTAGTGTAATTTATCTGTAGTTAAGGCTGAGTTAGTGATGTAGACTTCTGTGCTTACCCTGAGGCACTAGCCTCCACTCGGGAGCCAAAATATAGTGCCCTATATCTCAAATTAATGCTTCAAAAGTACAATATCCTCAAAGAAGAGTTCAAGGATTTTAGATTATTTTTAATTTCGTGGTTAGGAAATAACAAATGCAATTTTATACTTAAAGTTTAATTTCTTTTTGAATACTTTGAATTTGTCAATAGCTTCCATTTAGTCAAATAAGATCAGACCATATGTGAAGTCTGGCCATAGTTCTGCTATTTAATAATAATAATAGCAAGTCTTTGCATTACAGCTAAATATGAATTAATTTTGAATAAATCTAAATTTATAATCAACTATAACCTATTTATTATATTTTTAATAAATCAAAATATAAGATTTTGATATTTGATTACTTGCAAAAAATGTGCAAACTACTGACAGATTAGGGTCACCGTTTCTTTGAAGCTTCAACAAATGGTGATGCTTAACCACGAGTTTAAAAAATAAAGGGGTGTTCATAGCTCAGTGGTAAGGGTGCTGGCTACATGCTCCGGGGCTGGTGGCTTCAAACCCGGCCTGGGCCTGCTAAACAAAATGAAACAGAAGGACATTGTGGCGGGTACCTGTAGTCCCAGCTACTAGGGAGGCTGAGGCGAGAGAATTACTTTAGCCCAAGAGTTTGAGGTTGCTGTGAGCTATGACTCCACTGCATTCTACTGAGGGCAACAAAATGAGACTCTGTCGCAATATAAATAAATAAATAAATAAATAAATAAATAAATAAATAAATAAATAAACAAATAAATAAAATAACAGGCCGACAAACTCTTTTTCTTTGACATCTGCCCCCCAACTGAAATATCCTTTGCTTTCCTTTGTAGATTATGAATACCTATTCTTTATTCCTGTACTCCCTCCTTCCACACAACCCTAATAAATGCAAGTTCTGTAAATCATCTTTAGAATATTCTTAAATATTTATTTATTTCAATAAGTTTCTAATACAATATTAACTTAATTATGACAATGAAAATTCAAATAATAATAAGCTAACATTTAATGAATGTTAGACTGTAAGTATTGATACGCTATTTTATATTTATTATTCAATTTTATTATTTTAAATTTCAGATTAATATGAGGATGTAAATGATTAGGCTACATCGTTTGCATTTGTTAGGTAAAGTTCAAGTTGTATTGAGCCCTTCACCCACCCTCACGTTGTGCCCATTAGGCAAGAACAATTTTAATACGACAATATTATCATCCCTATTTTAAAAATAAAAGTCAAGGCTTAGGGAAGCTGAATAACTAGTTCAAAGTCTAAAGACCAGTAATTGGCAGATTTGGCATTGAAAGTTGAATCTACTCTAATTGCTATGTTATGTTGCCTGTCTGTATTATTTAAGAATAAAGTGAGCTGCTAATAGAAACCTATGAGAAGTTGGGTCTGTCTACTTCATCACTGTATTTTTCATTTCATAGGACACCGTTGGTATTCAATAATCATATGTGAAGCAAATGACAATATCCCTGACAGTAAGAGTGCATAATTTTCAGTCATAAGAAAATCAAAGATCTGTTTATCAAGAAGCAGAATTCGTGGTGTTACAGGATCAAGGTTTATTATTATTTTTTTAAGTCTTTATTTAATCCATTCTCTTTAACCAATCTTACCTCCAGGATAACATTTCCCCTCAGGATTTCTCCTGCCTCTGTTCTGTTTCAGCTTTGAGCAGACCCTCATTGCCTCATGCTTTCTAAATAGCCATATGGATTTTAATTTTTTGGCATTTTATTCTTTGGCAGAGATCTATAATCCTTGGCAAGTCATTTAGTACTCAATTTTCTTTGCAAAAGGACACAGAAATAGTGCATCTAAATTTTCAAAAAGATTTGTTCACTTGAAGAATTAGGAAAATCTCTGGGTTCACTGAAAAAGATAGATCACTAAAGCCCCTCATAACACTACGTACACACAAGAAAACAATCTCAGGTTGGCACCTGGGAAGAGAGATGTTTTAATGGAGGGAGGACTGGAGGAGACGATACTTTCCAGTGTGGTGAGCTGGAAGTAGCACACAGAGCTTTGCATACAATTGTCCCTTATAAGGTCAGAAACATGGGTCCCAAGCTCTTTATTTCTCTTGCCATTTTTTTTCCTTCCTTCTGTCTTTCTTTGCTTGAAATAGAATTTTTATTTTTGTTTTTTGAGGATGGTTTCTTTGCTTGCTCTGATGTCCTGGATGGTAACCACAGATCATCATCCCTCCCACTTGGGCTCACACTCTCTCCCTCCCCCTCCCCCTCTCTCTCCCCTCCTTTCCGTATTTCTTTCTGTTTCTCTTTAGACAACTTTGAGCTACTTTTAGAGTTGCACAAAAAAAATCTATCATCCTATGAAAATAAACTTGATTAATCTAACAGTCTTTATAAGAAGCACCTGTGTCTCACAAAAGGTCCATAAAAGACAATAACATTGACAATAACATTCTTTCTCCTTCCAAATTAGTGACTAAGGTCAAAATTTGCTTTGTGTCATCCATGATTTCTTTCATCAGTGTCTTGTAGTTCTCCTTGGAAAGATCTTTCACCTCTTGGTTAGGTGTATTCCTAGGAATTTTAATTTTTTTACAGGTATTGTAAATGGCATTGAGTTTTTGATGAGATGCTCAGCTTGAGCGTTATTAGAAATGTTACTCATTTGTGTGTATTTTTCTTGTAACCTAAAAGTTGACTGAATTTATTTATCAAGTCTAGGAGTCTTTGGGAGGAGTCTTTATGGTTCTCTAGATAAAAGATCATGTGATTGGGAAAAAAGGACCATTTGACCTCTTCTTTTCTACTTTGGATGCCCTTTCCTGCTTTCTCTGGCCTGATTGCTTCCAGTCCTATGTAGAATGGAAGTGTTGAGAGTGACATCTTATCTTGCTCCAGTTTTCAGGATGAATGCTTTCACCCCTGTTCTTACTAATGTTTCCTATCAGTTTGTCATACATGGTTTTTATTATTTTGAGGTATTTTCCTCTCATGCCAAGTTTTTGAGACCTTTTACCATAAAGCGGTGCTTGATTTCATCAAATTCCTTTCCTGCATCTATTGAGATAATCGTATGGTTTTTGTTTTCAACTGTGTTTGTGTGGTGAACCACATTTACTAACTTATATATCTTGAACTATCCTTTTATCCCTGGGATGAATCCCACTTGGTCGTGGTGAATTATCTTTTTGATGTGTTGTTGGATTTGTTTTGCTGGTATTTTATATAGGAGTTTTGCATCTATCTTCATGAGGGATACTGGTCTGTAGTTTTCTTTTTTGTTGGTGTTTCCTTTCCTGGCTTTGATATCTGAGAAATACTAAATGTGTAGAATGGAGTAGAATTTGTAGAATTTATTACAGAGGATTCCCTCTTTCTCCATGATATAGGACAGTTTCAGTAGAACAAGTGCCAGTTCTTTTGTAGGTCAGGTAGAACGAAGCTGTGAATCCATCTGGTCCTGGGCTTGTTTTGGTTGGGAAAATTTTTGTACTGTTTCAATCTTGCTACTCATCAGTGGCCTATTCAGGATTTCTACTCCTTTTTCATTCAAGTTTGGGTGGTTTTGTGTTTCTAAAACTTGACCCTTTCCACTAGATTCCCTTGTTTGTGTACGTAGAGGTCTTCACTCTAGTGTTGGATGATATTTGGTGTCTCCTGAAAAAGGAGTATAAGGTCTCCTTTTTCATTTCTTCTTGAGCTTATTTGAATACTTTCTCTTCTGTTAGAGATTAATTAAGTTAGTGGTCTCCCATTTTGTTTCTCCTTGCAAAGAATCCATTTTTGTTTGATTTTTTTCCTTTTTATTTCCATTTCATTTCTTTCTATTCAGATCTTTATTCTTCCTTTTCTTCTGCTAGCTTTGGATTTGGTTCCTTCTTTTTCTTGTTCATTGAATTGTGACCCTGTTAATTTGTAATCTTTCTGATGGGGGCATTTAGTGCTGTGCACGTCCCTCTTAGCACGACTTTCACTCTATCCAGAGATGGTGTAGCTTGTGTTGCTTTTGTTCTTCAATTTGAAGAATTTTTTGATTTCCACCCTGATTTCATCATTGACCAGCATCGTTCACTAGCAGATTGCTTAGCTCCCGGGTATTCCTGTAGTACTGAGTGTTCTTCTTGAGATTGATTTATATTTTCATTCTACTGTTCTCAGAAGTTATATGGTATGATTTCACTTTAAAAAAATTTGCCGAGACTTGTTTTGTGGCCTAGCATATGATCTATATTGGAAAATGTCCAGTATGTTGATGAAAAGAATGTATATGGTGCAGTTTTGGTACGGAATCTTCTGTAAATGTTTGTTATATCCATTGGTTGTAGAGTGTCATTTAAGTCCAATTTTTTTGTTGTTGTTTGTTTGTTTTTGTTTTTCTGCCTTGAAGATCTGTCCAGTTTTGCCAGGGGGGTATTGAAGTCCCTTGCTATTATGATGTTATTATTAATTTCTTTCCTATGTCTATCGTTGTTTATTTTACAAACCTGGAAGCTCCTGGGTTAGGTGCATTTATATTTAGGATTTTATTTTGTATCATTTTTTATTGTTTTGATATCTTTTTTGTATCTATCTTTTTTATTATTATATAATGGCCACCTTGGTCCTTTTATACTGTTGCTGATTTAAAGCTTATTTTATCTATTATCATTAAATATCCATACTGCCCAAAGTAATTTTCAGATTCAATGAAATTTCTATAAATTATTATACCAATGTTATTTTTAATAAGACTAGAAATAACAATTATTATTATTATTTTTTGAAACATCTGTTGCCTTGGATAGAGTGCCATGGCATCATTACTGCTCACAGCAACCTCAAACTCTTGAGTTCATGATCCTCCTTTAGCCCTCTAAGTAGCTGGTACTACAGACACTTACCATAATGCTTGGCTTGTTTGTTTTCTATTTTTAGTAGAGATAGGGTTTTGCTCTTGCTCAGGCTGGTCTAGAACTCCTGAGCAAAAGTGATGCACTAGCCTTGGCTTCCCAGATGCTAGTATTATAAGCATTAGCCACCATGCCTGGCCAAAATAACAATTCTAAATCACTAACTAAATCAAAACAGAGTCTGAATAGCCATAGAAATTCTAAGTAAAGAGAACAAATCTGGAGGCATAATACTAGCTGACTTTAAATTATGCTACAAGTTTATAGAAACCAAAGCATCATGGTATCAGTATAAAATTAGATATACCATGAAGTACTACTCAGAAGAAATCTTTTTCATCTTTTAAAGAAATTGAAAGGAACTGGAGACTGTTATCCTAATTGAATCATCTCAGGAGTGGAAAAACAACTACCACATCTTCTCACTTATAAGGGGGATTATACAATGGGTATATATGATCATAAAAACATACAATGGATACCAGAAACTAAGAAAGAGGAGGGTGGGAAGAACATGAGGCATCGGATACTATCTCTTGTATACAATATACACAAATCTGATGATAATTACACTAAAACCCTGACTTCACCAAAATTCATCCATGTTAAAAAAACAAGAACAAAAACAAAAACAAAAACAAAACATGTTTTCCTTCTATTTTTCTTTTCTTTTCTTTTCCTTTTTTTTAGAGACAGAGTCTCATTTTATCACCCTCGGTAGAGTGCTGGGCATCACAGTTCACAGCAACCTCCAACTCCTGGGCTTAGGCGATTCTCCTGTCTCACCCTCCTAAGTAGCTGGGACTATAGGTGCCTGCCACAACACCCGGCTACTTTTTGTTGCAGTTTGGCTGGGACCGGGTTCGAACCTGCCACCCTTGGTGTATGGGGGCAGCGCCCTACCCACTGAGCACAGGTGCCACCCACGTTTTCCTTCTAAATCTATAGAAATGATAATAACAAATCAAAATTCAAGTTTTGGCAAAAGAAGTCACCCAATAACTAAAATGAGTTTTGTTAAATAAAATTTAAGAAAATCTATACATATTGTCTACCAGTCTGAGTTCTATGGCACTGTTTAGTATGTCCTAAGACTTACTAATGATTTCTTTTCTCTACCCTCTATGTCTGTTATCTGCTTAGCAAAACACCCACTGATAATCCTGTAAATTCATATTTTCCTGGCTCACCAATATTTTTAACATTGGTAACAAAATATTTCTTTTT
>CAUYRH010117692.1:0-18390 GCA_963574655.1 Perodicticus potto | reverse complement strand
AGCAGCCTCATGTCACACAGATGAACCTCAAACTGCATTCTACCAAGGGACCAACTGTATAGGAATACAATGTGCTTGAGAGAGCAGAGGTTCTCCACTTCCTTGGAGCAGAGTGGTTTGAAACAACAGTGGCTAAAACCACTAATGCCATTCTGCGCTTTCAGACCCACCTCCGTCTGCATCCGGATTTTATCTTAAGAATGCTTTTAAATAGAAGCAATATATTCCTTCGAGTTTGAATTTATATAAATTCTAGAAAAAAATAACTGTAACAATACATTCTAGTGGCACTTCAAGTCTTTGGGAAACAAATAAAAGGAATAATGAAGAAAGCCACAAGACATTCTAAAAAGGTGATTAGATAGCTCAGCGGTGATTACATTTGGCTTTGAACAAGCATTAACATTGAATAGGAATTTATTTATAATTTCATGCAGTAGATAGTGAGACTCTGATGCAATTAAAAAGAAACTACAGGTTCACGACCGCTCTCCTTGTGTATTATAGACCAAATGGCTGGAGGAAGACACAAACAAGCAGTAAACAGGTGACTGGGCAATAAATGGTTATAACTAAGAGGAGCAGAATTTTTATGGGTGAGAATGTCTAAAATAGAAACAGAGGCACTCATGCAGCTGGCTTCAAAGCCATTCCACAAGATGAGCAGAAATAGTGGATTAGATGACAAAAGTGTCCCAAAGCATAAAGTGGCCTCTACCCTCCCCTACCGCCCACCACAAGATGCACTGCGTGCAAAGAGGACATGGATCGCCCTTGGGGCCCCAGGAATTAACTCAGTGCTCTGCACAATAAAAGTACTAAGAACTCTTGAATACATAATTTCATAGTTCAAAAAGTCAAGAAGCCTCATCAAGCCACTTTAGCTTGTTTTCGGTGGACGTGAATTGCTAGGTTGAGATCTTAGTTGAAAATTCAGACTAGTGAGCCTGAAAAGATAATTCGTATATGATGCTGTACGTTTGGGGAAAAGTGTGGCTAACCCCAGGTCTTCACATCATAGTTTATACACTGAAGCTGAGAAAGTGAAGAAAGAAAAAGCGAATTTACCCATGTCCTGTACTAAGTCCTCAGGAAACAAATATTCTAAAATGTTTGGTGCTAAATGCATCTGAAAGGGGGCAATCCACAGCATCATAGAATCAGAAGGCTACAGCGTTGGGGAAAGGTGTACACTCCACTGGGCTTCTGAATTATAATAATTCTATCTTTAAAATGTGCATATTATATATATGCTATGAATCATTTGTAACATTTTTATGATTTAGAAATACAAGACAATTGGTTGGTTTCTACTGACTCTCCAGGCATAAATTGATAGATCAAATAATGGGCTTCTGAAAGAAGCACCACAGTAAACCATAAATGCTGGTCTGCCTGTAATCGCTGCTACCAATTGTGATATGTCTGCTTCAACACAGGTGCCAAGGGAGCCCTCCTGTTCACACCCCATTCCCCCATTCATAGGTGCCCTTGCTGCCCGTTGACACAGAAGGGGCCTACGTATCCACCACATACTCCTGTTCTTGTAATTTTCTTTTTAATCAGGAAAAAGCTAACTTCCTGAGTGTTTATATACTTCTTCTATGTATTGTGCTGTGCAATTGAATATTTCAAGGTGGGTCATCAGATTCTTTTCAGAAGTCTAATAGGGTCCACAGAAAGGGCTCTGGATGGCTGAACTGGGAAGTCTGTGGAAATAACACTTTGGGGCCACGGCACTGGCCACGTACAAGTGTGGAGGAAGCAAATCTGCAGGTAGAAAGACAGAGAAGAAAAGGATTCACCAAGAGATGGAGGAGGATAGGCCCTGAGGCTCCCGGACACCGACAGCTAAAGAGAGAAACGGCTGGTGCAGATCGGGCTGAATTCCAGGAACACGCATGCGTGAAATTCTCCTTGTGTGCCACCCCACCAAGTACTCTTGCCAATGCTCCTGACTCATATATCAAAATGATCTTACAACATCTAATCTTATCTAATGTAAGGGGCTAATTCAAAGTCTGATATCCATTCTACTTTGCTTTGACAGAATTTTAATATTAATACTCAATATGGACATGTCTAAACAAAGGCACTTAAAGGAACAAACTTTAATAGTTTTGTTGTTGCAGAGGTGTATTGAATTATTGCTGTCTTTTTAGAATGAAAACTCCTTGAGAGTCAGATCTAATTTAATTCATAGTAGCATCACAAAATCCCCAAAAAGAAAAAGTAGTAGGTTGCAAATTGAAGAATTAAGAGGCAAAGAACAGGCTATATTGGTATTTTTTAAACCACTATAATTCATATCTTTAAAAAATATTATAAGAACAATATAAAAATATATGACATTTTATGAAATCTTTTAACTCTAGTATTCTTCAAGAATTATATAAACATTCTTGGAAGAATTATATAAACATTCAGGAAGTTAACTTTTTCCTGATTAAAAAGAAAATTAGCACCCAGTCATAGCCAATAAATAAATAAATATATGCCTATGTAAACTGATTATCTCCCGCAAAAACATCATTGAAAGCATCAATGGAAGTAATGGAATATTTGTGTCAAACTGCTCATCTTTCTTATATTAGACCCATTTTATAGTTTTTCTTTCATACTCCCATAGCTGAAAGGAACATCTATTTCAATACTGTGTTTTACAATGTTCCTTTTACAATACCTTTTGCCAGTGGTAATTTTTTTCTCTCCTGTTGTCTCAACATCTCCCTTTGCTTCTGTGTTTTGTTTTTCAAACAATTACTAATGGTAAGTGAAACACTACCATATTTAAAAACAGAGTCGAATGCTATGACGTCAAGTATGCATCATACTTTTTTACACACAATGTAAAACTTGGGAATTGTTTATTTCTGGAATTTTCCATTTCATATTTTCAGACCATAGCTGACTACAAGTAACTGTTACCCTGGAAAGTAAAAATGCAGATGAAGGGGAAATACTATTCATTGCTGTATGGGAACTTCTGTTCATGGCAATTGTACATGTGAATGGTAACCTTCACATGTTCAATTTTTATAGGGCCTTAAATTCAAAAGCACTTCCATAAACTTTATCTCATTTAATTTCCACAACACTTGAGTGAGGTTTTAGTTTTTTAAAGAATAAAGTACCTCTAAAATGAGAAGGTTCAGAAAGTGAGTTGCCTAAAATCACAGCAACTCAGTTCTCTGCCCTAAAGTCTTTCTCCCACATAAACAGATTTAGTTTTCCGGTGAACATAAACCAGTGGTAAATGTCTACGAACTCACTTTAGTCTTCTGTGCTGGACAGCCATCCCTACTGTGCACCATGGTGAATTTTTACTGGCAAATTTGTCACACTTAAGAAGATTTCTTTGAATAAATCTGCCTGCAAATGCACTAAACATGTTTCTATTATGTGTACTAAATAATATGACTTTTACAAAGAAAATATAAGAAAAAAATCACTAGGCTATCATCTGTATAGAATAAGGTTATAGAAATGAACCTAGATAAGAGATTACATATGAAGTGATTCTTCTAGAAGAGCCTGTAGAATGTTTAAAACAATTCAAGTTTTGATGTTATTTGAGTTAAGGAACCGTAAGTGTTTCACAAACATAGCTAATTCTAGTCCTGTAAGAAAGTCCACAATCTTTCCTCCCAATTCATACTAACAATTAAGAATGAGTGCTATTATCTATCTACTTTTAGAATAGAGGTACATAAATAAAATATTATTTTAATGTGTATATGGTAAAAAGTATTTGTTTTCTTACAAAGTAGAAATAGAATGTAATAGGAAGACAGTTTAGGTACCAATAATGCATTTTGGAAAATAAAAAAAATATGTTAGTGACTAAGAGATTTTTGTCTCTGAAGCCTTCCCACACCTCCTAAACAAATTAATAAAATAAGACAGTTGGGCTGTCAATGATTGCTGTAGTAATCAATACTCAAAATGACAAGGCATGGATCTTATAAAAGAACATGATATTTAAATGAACTTTAAATTTTTATTAATCACTAATTTCAATACTAAATATTTAGTTTCCTTCAGAACATTGGAAAAGTACTAGGATTTTTCTTCCCAGAAGCCATCCTGGGATATCCTGAAAGTTTACTCAGACACCTCAAGTTTCTCTGGATGCCTTCCCCTCTACAAAAAATAGTGTAAGAAAAAAATAAATGATATTTGATATACTGAATGTTGCATATTTCTGTTAGATGTCATATATAAAATATATTCATCTTGTCTTACTTGGAAGGAAACTTTTTTTTTCCAGAGTCTTTGATAGAACAGTGAAGTGGAAAGCATGATAAAACAACAAAAGGTAGCTTTGACATTAAAGTGGTAATGAATTAGACCTCCCTCTTTCTCTCTTTACATTTGTTGGTGGCATAGTTTGAGCAAGTTACCTAATTTCTTGAACAACAATTTATAACAAGTTAAAAATTAAAAATATCTGGCTTACCTCACAAGGTCATCTCCAGAATTTCTCAGCAAATAAATACGACACTAAATAAATATTACTTCCTATGTTCACAAAATTAAAAACACAAAATTCAATACTTGGCAATCGACGGTAGTCCCAGAATGACAGTCTCTTTGGCAGTGGGTGTTCCTAGAAATGGTAACACCAGGATCACCTAAAGCAAAGGCCCTAAGCTCGATTTTACTTGCATCCTAATGGCAGGAAAGGAGATTTTTTATGTTATATTTTTTTATTCACACTATTTATTTGTTTTTATTATTTATTTATTTTGAGACAGAACCTCAAGCTATCACCCTGGGTAGAGTGTTGTGGTGGCATCACAGCTCACAGCAACCTCAAACTCTTGGGCTTAAGCAAATCTCTTGCCTCAGCCTCCCAAATAGCTGGGACTATAGGCAACCACCACAACGCTCAGCTATTTTTTGGCTGTAGTTGTCATTGTTGTTTAGCAGGCCCAGGCTGGATTCGAACCCACAAGTTCCAGTATATGTGGCCGGCACCCTAGCCACTGAGCTATAGTCACCGAGCCTATTCATGCTTTAGAAGTATAAAATACTATGTTCAAGGATATAAATAGAAAAATACATCAAATGTTTGGATAAACACTCCCAAAGATCTTCCATTTTGAAAAGTGAAAAAGAAATATTTTATAGTACTAAAACCAAGTGGTTTTAAAATTTTGTTTTCTGGGGCAGTGCCTGTGTCTCAGTTGGTAGGGCACTGGCCCTGTATATCGACGGTGAGGAGTTCAAATCTGACCCTGGCCAAACTGCAATAAAAAATAGCCTGGCATTGTGGAGGGGGCCTGTAGTCCCAGGTACTTGGGAGGCTAAGAATCTCCTAAGCCCAGGAGTTGGAGGTTGCTATGAGCTGTGATGTCACAGCACTCTACTTAGGGTGATAAAGTGAGACTCTGTCTCAAAAAAAAAAAAAAATTAATTGTTTTCTTTTCCATAAAAGCAGTTTCTAAGTTTGTTCAGATGGTCTGATGTTACTTCATTGCCCACTGTGAAAGACCATATGGTGTACTTACTTGTAAATGCTTCAGTGAAACAATTTAATTACATTGTTCCTGTCAAGAATCTGTCTTAGGCAAAGATTACATAAGCAGGTAAAATATAATAACTCTATTGAAAATATATTTGTGTTGATTAATTCTACATATGGCCATAAATCTTTAGATATATGTTGAAAGATTTGATATATCATTCTTACTTCTGCTTGCTAATTGGAAATAAGCCTAAAAATGAAGAGTATCAAATGGAGAGAAGCTTTTAAAAATATTTTATTTTATTGTTTACTATTAATCCTGGCAAACAGCTCTCCATGATCAACACGAGATCTACGTATGTCAGGAATAGCCAGAATATTTGGTTTTCCACATTTCAGTGGTTACTTCAAACCAAGGATTATCATCTGATGAAAGAAAAACTGAATCTGAGTGGGACAGTGAGGCTAGATCATGGAATCAAATTCTAAGCATTCAGAAATAAGGCTGAGTACAAATTTAGACAAGTCAGATGGAGTCAGTAGCAGGGAGTTGTGGTATCTTGATTCCTTAGTATTTGTTTTATAGGTTCAACAGGTTGGGTAAGCAGTTTGCAGTTATAAACTCTGGTATTAAAAATAATCAAAGCTGTAAAATTTCCTCTGTGAAGGATCGCATCTGGAGGTTTAAAAGCAGTTTTCCCTGGAGATAATTTAGTAGCATCAAGACATGAGGTCTGCGCTGAAGACACAGATACGCTATTCTGCGGACTGATGACGATGAATTATGTTTTCAAAAGTTTAAGTAGTATCCTTAGATTTGGGAGATATTGATATTTTATTTAAAATTCTATGAAACATTCTATTTCAAATTTCACAATTTAATGAATGACATAAGAAAACATACCAAAGGTAGTGAAGAATGTGTTTAGGGAGAGTA
The DNA here is from genome assembly GCA_963574655.1 of Perodicticus potto. NCBI lineage: Eukaryota > Metazoa > Chordata > Mammalia > Primates > Lorisidae > Perodicticus > Perodicticus potto. Next base: position 11,983 of record CAUYRH010117692.1, on the reverse strand, counting down.
ACTACGATAATAATCGTGGTAATCGTGTTGGTGGTAACTAACATGTATTGGGTCCTGTGCCATGCACGGTGAATTATATTATTTAATTGTCACAATAATTCTGATAGATATTCTCCTGTTACCATCTCAAAGATGAGAAGATTGGAAAAAATTAGGTAATTTATCAAATATTAGGATGCTAGAAAGTATTAGATTCAAGACGACAAAAATTAAAATACACATATCAGTGATCTCTGGGATTATAGTATGTGCCAGATTCAAAACCCAAAAATCTATCCTTGAAGTATATAGTAATGTCTTCTCAACCCTGGTTTGACAAAAATTCAATATAGTAGGGGAGTTCAAAAATGAGAAATTTAAGACCTCACAGATAAAGCAGTATTTAGGTCACTATAGAGCCCACAACACCCTTATAAATATGTGTACAATGACTTAACATAATACCTATTTATTGAACACCTACTGGGTGTTAGGTCCAGCACTAAGCACTCTTTATAAATTAGCTCATTTTATTTTTATAACTACCCCTGGAATTATGGCCAAGAGATGGCACAGTCAGGACTCAAACCAAAGAAACCAATCTGTCCCCACAGACCCTGTTCTCAGCACCTGTGCTACGGCCCAGGGCATTCACACACCTTCTATCTTGCTAGTTTCCATTCACCAGGCCTTGCTCACTAGGAAACTCTTGAGGTATCCCTTCCCTACATCATCCACAAAGTATTTTGAAAGTTGTTACACATTGTAGATAAATATGCATTTCTTAGATCTAGTCCTCTATCTACATATTCAATATCTTTCTGTTTTATGTCTCAGAAGTACTGACTCACTCTTGAATCTCAGGTCTTTGGGATGCAGAACAACTTGTAGGCTTGAGAAGGAAAGCCTTTGGATGAACTGCATTTCTCAACACTATTATGTTACCCAACATAAGTCTGCGTCATGGACCATGCACCTGTTTCATCCTTTAGTTTCTGTTCTCGTGGACGTCACTGGAGAGTGCTACTAAGAGATGCAAAATCTTCATCACCCTGGGCATTGTCTTCACCTTTCCAAGGATTCCCTCTAGTAATTGCCCCAATCCTGCCATCTGATCCAACTTTGCAATTTTTTCTGAGCCCCAGATCTCTGTTTTTTTAATTAATCTTAATTGCTACAACTAGCAATTTAGTGTATTGGAATAGAAAATTTTAACACTTAGGGAAGAGATAAGCAGAAGTAAATGTATGTGCACTAGCAGTACATGTAAGGGAAGTTAGGGAAGGATTTGCAGATAGATAATCACAATAGGCCCATTTCCATCATAACCAATTTCAAGGAGATAGCCTCTCCATTTTATAGTTATTGATTTTATAGTGGTAAGAACAACACAGATTGTAGCAATTAAAGGTTTCATAAAACTATATTGCAGTTATATTCCAAAGGAAGAATGCTTGTCATGAAATTCCACTTGCACTAACTGTTAACTCCGTCTACACAAGAAATGAAAACACCTTCAAGTATATCAGCATATGCTTAGCTAATAATAAGCATCTCAATCAATGTGCCAATGCCTTTTTGTGATAGCCTAGCATTCCCCCTCTACCATGGGTCTACATAGTTAATTACCTTTGCAATTTATAAGAGGGCAAAAATATTTCAGAATCAGTTATGACATCAAATATCACCTGCAAACAGTAAATATATTTTCAAAATCTTACCCAGTCTCAGTGAGTTGAGGGTAGTCTTGTTTGGAACAACTCCACTAATTTGGGATTGAGACCAATTAGATGTATTCTGGTCCTTTCAACAAAGTGTCCCAGGGAAAGGTCTGAGTGTTAATCAGTTGAACAGCCTCAAAAGCACCACACACAATGTGCTGAAACACAGAAAAGGACAAAGAAGGAAGGAAGGCCTGTTAATAGAGCTTCATAGTTACTTTTTCAACATTACTTGAAGTGTTAAACATGAATGGCAGCCTTGGTCTTATCTTTTTCACTAACAGTTCAGAGGCAGGTTAGTCTAGTCATCAAGAGTGTAGGCTTTGCCTGTAAACCTAGCACTTTGGGAGGCCAAGGTAGGAGGATCACTTGAGGCCAGGAGTTTGAGATCAACCTGGGAAACATAGAGAGACCCTATCTCTAAAAAAAAAAAAACTATGAAATTAGTGAGGTGTGACGGTATATCCTATAGCCCAGGTACTCGGGAGGCTGAGTGGAAGCATCCCTCGAGAGACAGAGGAAGACCTTGTTTCTAAAGGGAGGGGGAAAAAAAGAGTATGGAAGGTATATCATAAAATTAAAAACAATCCAAAAGAAGCATTCTGGGTCAGATGGCCAAGCTTCATGTGAGAGCTCAGTCACCTACACGGCTTCTTTGGTCAAACTACACTTGCCTGCTGCAGAAGGCTGTGAAAAGAATAAGTTAATACAAGTAAAATGCTTTTTAACAGTGCTCAGTAAAGACTAATTCTTTTATCCCTTCCCTCAGGAAGATAGAGAAAGGGCCCATTTATGGAACACACAATAGGAAACACTTTTCAGAAATGATCTCACTTAATTCTCAGGTAAGATGTTATCATTTCTATTTACAAATAAGGAAACTGAGTATCATGGAATTAGGAATTTAGCAAAGCCAAACAACAAAAATTCAGTGGAGTTGGGACTTAAGCCATGTCTGTCTGCTTTTCTGTCCTCTTTCATATTTGAGGAGAAATTGCAAATTTTAGAATCAGTTGGTTAATTTCCACAGAAAAAGAATTTTGTGATATAACAGGATTATATTGTTTCTGCAGATCAATAAAGTCTCATTTCTCATCAATAGAGTTAATGTAAATGAATTGAATTTCCAGATAAATAAAGAAATACATATGGGAGAAAATAAAGATTAAAGTAGAAATGAAAGATTAGAGCATGCAAAAACAGTAACTATTAATAAATCAATACCCTTAGTTTTTGAAAAATTTAACAAAACTGTCAGTAACCTTGACTAGGAACAAAAAGAGAGAAGGCAAAACTGCTCAAAATAAGGAATGACAGGAGAAATGAAGCATTGAAAGATAAATGTGAAATGGAATAAAAATTATGAGGCATTATTCTATAGGTACGTACGCATACAAGTTTGAAAATCTAGATAAAAGGGGCAATTTCCCAGGGAAACACATACCAAAACTTACTCCACTAGAGATAGAAAGTTTAAGGAGATCAATTTCCATACAAGAAATAAGTAAAGTTATTAAGGACAAACATCATAAAAAACAACCAGATAGTGTAACAGTTGACATCAATAAAACATTCAAACACCAAATAGTCTTATACTCTATAAATTGTGCCAAAACACTGGAAATGAGAGAAAAATGTCTGTTTCTTTTTATTAGGTCAGTATAATGTTAACACCCAAATATAAAACAAAATTTTATTGAAAAGACAATTAATCTATAGACCAACAATGTCCATGAATGTCAATGCAAAAATACTAAAAGACATTTTAGCAAACACAGTCAACATCAGATTAAGAAAATAACTCACATAACCAGATGCAATTTATTACAGAAATGATAATTTGGTTCCTATGGGGAAATCCATTAATAACATGGATGACATGATTATTTTCATATATGCTGAAAAGCCTTCACATTCACTGACTGGAAAACACTCATGAAAATAAGCATGATGGGAATTTTCTGAACATTTAGAAATATATATTCCTTAGTCCTAAAATAAGTATGTTAATCAGAAAATCCTAGAGGCATTTTTACCCAGATCATGAACAAGAGGAGGACGCTTAGTATTGCCATTATTATACACGATTGTATTGAAAGTATAAGCAAATGCAGTAAGACAAAAATAAATCAATTAATTGAATTAGAACTGGTAAGGGAAAGATAAAACTATCTCTACTTACAAGTGATACGATACCTGAAATTTTTTTAAAAAGATACCTCCCAAACACTGAAGAACCCATTAAACAATGCTACCTCAAACAATTAAAGGGTTTAGTAAGGCATCTGAATATGAAAATAATATTAAGAAATTAATAGTCTTCATGTACACTGCTTTATAAATAAGTAAGAGAGGATGGGAAGGAACAGAACTAACCCAGTGAATTTTCAGAGACAGTATTTTGACTATATGCTCGCAGGCTAACGGCAGAAACATTATACCTTGTACTCTGGGTAAAGGTTTTTCTTCTACAGTGATATGAAATTGCAATCGTGAAACTAATGCGTATTTGAGAATTGAGCAAATGATTAAATACATTGATGCTAATGAAAGTAAGTTTTCAGAATGTTGAAAGAAAAGTTAGAAGTCACAGAAGGGGTTGGGCTAGAATGAACCCTGTGATGCTAAACTATAATGAGATGTTTCAGTAAGTATACAGGATTGGGTGTGTGTGTGTGTATACACACTGATATAAAATAGACACACATGTGCACCAGCTCTGTCAATGTAGAGAAGACCTAGAAGCAATAAGCAACCAGATCTTGTCTTCCAAATACTTTTATTCAGTGAAAAGAGCCGAAATCCGGGGTGGTGCCTTGGCTCAGTGAGTAAGCGCCGCCTCATATACCAAGGGTGGTGGGCTCAAACCCAGCCCTGGCCAAACTACAACAGAAAAATAGCCGGGCCTTGTGGCGGGCGCCTGTAGTCCCAGCTACTCTGGAGGCTGAGGCAAGAGAATCACCTAAGCCCAGGAGTTGGAGGTTGCTGTGAGCTGTGACGCCACGGCACTCACTGAGGGTGGCAAAGTGAGACTCTGTCTCTAAAAAAAAAAAAAGTTGAAGTCCTCTGAGGAACAACTGACTTTAGGGATGAGCAGAGATGAGTATGATGAAGAAATGGAATAAGATGAGCCTGTGGGATCTTGAAGTACCAGAGAGTAAGCATGTGCTCAAAATTTGATAGAATGTCATAAGGACAAAAGGCCTGACCAGAACGAGCTCCTAGTGGCCAATTCCAGAATGTGAGCAACAAACTAAATAACAATGAAGTTGTGTGTATTTTTGTTTTGTTTTTTGAGACACAGTCTCACTCAGTCGCCCTGGGGTGGAGTGCTGTGGCATCACAGCTCACAGCAACCTCCAGCTCTTGGGCTTAGGCAATTCTCTTGCCTCACCCTCCCAAGTAGCTGGGACTATAGGCTCTGGCTCAGGCTGGTCTGGAACTCCTGAGCTCAAGCAACCTGCCTGCCTGGGCCTCCTGGAGCACTGGGATTACAGGCGTGAGCCACTGAGCCCAGCCAGCAATGAAGTTTTATCTCATGAGATAAAATAAACATCCCTGAGTACATACTACAAATAAGTATTTAAGTGAATAAGATGAGACAGCTCATCCTCAGACTAGAATTCAAATTCATAAAGAATGATAGAAATAGAAAAATCCCTAACTCACAAACACTGAGGTAACAACTGTGTTACAGGCAAGAGTCAAGATGGAAGCTAAACTGAGTGGGTGAAAGCACACAAGAAAATAGGAAACAGCATGGTCTCAAACCGTCTCCTCATAATATACTCACTAACTAGAAGGGGAAAATGTAAATTTATAGTGGAGAAAACTGATAGTTCCCCACCTTACTCAAGTGACAAAAGTTAACAGTACCAGGAATGAGATGCGTAACATGGTGAACCCCAAAATGATGCTCTGAGCCGGTCCCTTCACAGCTTCTGGGGTATTCTGCAAAAACTGAACCAATTTTTCTTTAAGGCTGTGTAATATTCCATGGTATACATGTACCACAATTTATTAACCTTAAAGGCGAACCTTACTAAATGCAGAATACAAATGTCTTCATATAATAACTGAGAAAATGCCAGGAAGGCTATGTTAATCAGTTTGATGAAAATAGTTCAGAATGTATGTGAAACCAGCACATTGTACCCCTTAATTGCACTATTGTACACAGCTATGATTTAATGATAAAGACAATAAATATATATCTGCCAGTAGGCAGAAGAAATGCACTTGGGATGAGGTCTAGAAATCTCATCCCAAATGCATGAGCTCGGGAATGCAATGGGATGGGCAGTGCCCCAGTCACTCAGATGCAGACCCAGGCACGCCCACACTAACCGAATGAACATCTCTGTTAAACACCTCAGTAGAAATGGCAAGAACGCCCCCCATGGACAAGAAGGGGAGTCGAGAAAGGAAGGGGTATCTCAAACCATTCAGCTTCAAGCGTTTATTGGATTTATTTACCTTTCCCTTTCTCCTCTTATATTAAAACAAATCCCTTGCTATTTTTCTAACTCCTTTCAGTGACACATCATTAACAGTGGAGCCAAAATTCTATTTAACAGTTGCTGAATAATTCAAATTCCATCAAATGTCCATCAAAATGCTTTTATAAGCTGCTGAGACACAGCATGTATGTTCCTTCTGTCCAAACCCATTTCTTTCAGTATGTATTTGAAATGCTACGGTTCAAAAGATGAGGAGGGGCCGGGCACGGTGGCTCACGTCTATAATCCTAGCAGTCTGGCAGGCGAGGCAAGGGGGACCGCTTGAGTTCAGGAGTTCAAGACCAGCAAGAGAGACCACGTCTCTACTAAAAGTAGAAAAATTAGCCAGACATGGTGGCGGGCCCCTGTAGTCCCAGCTACTTGGGAGACTGAAGCAGGAGGATCACTCAAACCCAGGAGTTGGAGGTTGCTGTGAGCTGTGACACCATGGCACTCCATCCAGGCTAAAAGAGTGAGACTTTGTCTCAAAAAAAAAAAAAAAAAATGAAGAGAATTCCTACACTGACCCAGTGAGTTTTCTAAACTTTATCCACTTTGAAAATAGACATGTCATTTTTATTAAATTTGGAAGTTACTGAAAAAACTAGGAAGCAAACCAATGAACAGTTCATCTCATCTCAAGGGGATGCCTCGATAGATCTCTGGCATATGGAAATTTTCATTCTTGATTTTTCTTGCAAAGACCTTCGGTAAACACACTGAGCTCTGCCACACCCTGTGGGATCCCCCAGGTGGTGTGGGATTACTGAGGTCTCGGCTAGGGGTCCTTCAGCCTCACCACCTCACGCTGCTGAAGCCCACCTCTAAAATTCTACAACATTAACCCTGACATAAACTGCAAAAGAAGAGGAAAGCAAAAATGAAGGGCAATGTTAAAAAGAATTTGGAAGGCTTAAATCAAGCCTTGGTCCCAGTCAAAGACAGAAAAAGAAGCTTCCCTTGTCTCCCCCTCCCCACCCCCCGTTTTAGGGCTTTTGCACAGATAGGAATTAAGAGAGACTCTGTGACTTTTGCCTCCCAATCCCTTCTTCCACCTTCCGTGCAATTACCTTCGGTCACCTCCAATGTGTTAATAGACACATTTAAAAACACCCCCACCTCATTAGGTGTTCCAAACTGGGTTTTGAGATGTTGTTCTAGAAATCCAAGATTTCTGGAGGATACAAGGAATGTCACCACAGGAGGGTGAAAGGGACAGATACGGTCTGGTGGCTGGAGCTCTGGGAAGCTCAACCCTGAAATGAACAAACCAGTGTGGTCGCTGCAGGTTAAAGGCGCACAGAAGAGCCGGAAGGTGGCATTAAGAGATAGATGAGCTCCTGAAAATAGTGTTTGGGGATGGACAAAGGCATTGTCTAGAACAGAGTTTCAACCAGTGTACCGTCGGAGGATTTTAGGTGTGCCACAAAAATTTTTAAAGTTCGTTAATTTAAATTATTATTGAAAGTTCAAAGCACAGTATACAAATATACGTATATTTCCTTACTTTTTTTTATCAACATAATTTAAGTGTGCTGTGGAAGTTTAACTATAGGTTCAAGTGTGCCGTGAGATAAAACAGGTTGAAAGGAGACTGAGGTTGGTGGATCGCCTGAGTTCAGGAGTTCAAGACCAGCCTGAGCAAGAGCAAGACCTCATCTCTAAAACTAGCTGGGTGCTGTGGTGGGCGCCTGTAATCCCAGCTACTCTGAAGGCTGAGACAAGAGGATCACTTGAGCCCAAGAGTTTGAGGTTGCTGTGAGCTGTGATGCCACAGCTCTCTACCCAGGGTGACATAGTGAGACTCTGTCTCAAAAGATAAATAAGAAATTTAAAAATTTTAAAGGTTGGAAAACACTGGTCTAGAAGGAAGGAAATTAAGAAAATGATTCCATGGTAAGGCATCAGCTGGGGATCCAGAGATGAGGCCCGCCACGATAATTAACACTGGTGACTGAGATCTGATGGGGTCTCTCTGTTGACTGTATCCCAGCTTTGTGCTAAAGTGGGTGGGACAGGATTACTACAACCATCAATGTGACTGGGTTCAAAGACTTTTATTCTGCCTTTAAGAGATTTACAGGAACTCTCCAAGGCAGTTAAGCTGAGGGGCTGAGCTTGTCTTTCAGCTGGCTGGAAGCCAATCTTGGGGAGGGAAGCTTTAATTCCTACGATATGGAGTCATACAGTCAGGAAGCAGCCCTGACCCCAGTAAGGTCAGTGTCATGGCCAACTACCCTGGGCTCAATTTAGAGACATAACTATGGCAACGACGGTGCCCAATCGGTTATTAGAGGAGATTTATTGACGGATATGCTTGAATAGCAGAGCCATTAATTGCAATTACCAGACAAGACACTTTGTTCATCTCAGGGAACTGGATGCCAAAATGCCCTAACAACTTTAAAATCCCATTTGCTCTTGGGCTCACTCGGCTGGCGGCCCTGCACCTGCTCCGACTTCCCCCTCCTGAGGAGGAGAGGAGAAGGGGCGTGGCATGACACGACACCAGCTGGAGAAAACAGTAAGGGCTGGGTTTCTCCAAGGCAAGGGAGGCATCAGCCGCCATCCCGTTCCTCCACCCAGCACAGTAACCAAATGCCCCCACCTTCCCGCTACCAACCCGTGCCCATCATTTTTATCAAGACTCTTTGAGTCCTCACTTGGCCTTCCTGAGCTTGGGGTGGCTCAGCCCAGGCTCAATTCACTTTGTGGTCCCCCAAACCTGAAACAATCCCTGGATATCGTCCTTCTGGTGTTCCTCAGGGCAGCCTTTCCTGAACACCCCATTTCTCTAGAGCAGGGACTCCCACCTCCCCTGCACCTCTGTCCCCTCACTCTGTGCTAATTTCCTCCTAACACTGGTCCATGACAGCAGCTATCTGGTGTGTCCTTCCCACCACTGTATTCCTAGTACCAAGTGCAGCACCCAGCACACAGTCAGTACTCAAGAAACACTTGTTGAACAAGTGAATGGACTTGGTGCATTCTGCGGTTGTGCCCAGAGGGACCTTCTTGATGGAACTGCATCGTAACTTCCCTGAAAGCAGGGATTCTCCCCAAGCACCGTGCACAACCTCAGGTGCTTTAACACCAAAACAAGTGAACAAGAGAGCCGTAGACCCTGTCCTCGGGTCAGAATAAAAGCCACGTGCCACTGCTTTTTAGGGAGTGATAATAGCTCGCACGTACACAATGCTTTCTCCACAATGAGTATATTCTCTCATAAAATTCACATGATGACACTATGAGCTGTGGACTGTGACCCTCTGCAGATTACAGTAAGGAATTGGGGCTACACAGATGGTAAGTGACAGTGACAGAGCTCAGACAAACCCAGGAAGTCCAGACCCAGAATCTGTGCCCTTAGCCTCTACATTTCCAATCAGTATACAGTGGTACACTGGTGTGCTGTGAGACGATCTTAGGTGTACCGTGAAAATTTTTGAAAGGTCGTTAATTAAATTATTTTGAAGTTAGTTCAAAGCACAGTAAGTATATATAATATATATTTATATATATATATATATTTTTTTTTGAGACAGAGACTCACTCTGTCACCCTGGGTAGAGTGGCATTGCAGCTCACAGCAATCTCAAATTCTTGTGTTCAAGTGACCCTCTTGCCTCAGCCTCCTGAGTAGCTGGGACTGCAGGTGCCCACCACAACGCTCAGCTAGTTTTTCTATTTTTAGTAGAGATGGGTTCTCCCTTTTGCTCAGGCTGGGCTTGAACTCTTGGGCTGAAGTGACCCACCTTCCTCGGCTTCCCTGAGTCCTGGGATTACAGGTGTGAGCCACCCCACCCAGCCAGAATATTCTTTCTTTTCCTTTTTTTTTTTTTTGATCCACATAATTTAAGTGAGTGGTGGAAGTTGAACTACAGGTTCAAATATACCATGAGATTAAAAAAGGATGAAAAACACCACACTACACTATGTCATTTCTCCTGGCTTTGAAAACAAGGACAAATATAAAAATAATTAGAAAAATACCCAAGAGAGGATTTGGGGTCCTAGCACTGTGTTCCCGAGTTTACTTTTTATTTTTTCCTTTCAAAATGGATTAAAAATTACAAATGTCTATTCCAGATTCAGGGGTCATTTGATAATCTCTCCCTTAAAGGTAAAACATCAAGACGGTACTTAACTTGAGATCAGTGAGGCAAATAATTTTTGGAAATGTCTTTCCAAGAGATGGTTGAATGCAAGTCTTCCCCAGAGCTGTGAGAATGGAACCCTCTTCCTGGACTCTCTGTTGAGGGTTTGGGTTACAAGAATTTCCAGCCACACTGCAGGAGGCTGAGGTAGAAGGATCCCTTGAGCTCAGGAGTTCGAGACCAGCCTGAGCAAGAGTGAGACTCTGTCTCTACTAAAAATAGAAAAACTAACTGAGTGTAGTGGTGGGCACCTGTAGTCCCAGCTACTCAGGAGGCTTGAGTAAGGCAGGAGGATCACTTGAGCCCAAGAGTATGCGGTTACTGGGAGTTATGATGCCATAGCACTCTACCCAGGGCAAGACAGCAAAATAAGACTCTCGAAAAAAATAATAAATAATAAAAAATATATAAAGTCTGGATCTTTATTGGAAGTCAATGGAAACTTTTAGACCCCTTCAGAAAGGGAAAGATTGAAGGACTATTTCGAAGGTGAGGTGGGACGGGGGTAAAGGATAAAAACCCACCCACCTACCTACTGAGGCCAACAAGCACCGGCCCAGTAACAGGTGCACTGACTTACATTACACAGCGTAGCCACATCACAAAAACATCTGTACCCCATTAGCCTTTAGAAAGATTTTTTTAAAGGTGAACTTGACAGGCCACCATGCGTCAGTTCTGTATACTCTTCTTGTCGAGGGAAGAAACTGGACGAACACACTTAAAAAAAGAAAAAGCAAGGTCAATAGCAAGGATTGGAATGAAAAGTACTCCCTGGCTCATCTGAAGGGAAACGGAAGGATCGGGGTGTGGGCGCCTGCGGTCCCAGCTGCTCGGGAGGTGGGGCAGGAGGGTCAGTGGAATCCAGAAGTTCGAGGTTCCAGGGAGGTGTGACCGGGCCACAGAGTGAGACCCTGTTGAAAGAAAGGACAGAAAGGGGGAAAGAAAAGAGAGAGAAGAAGAAAGGGAGAGAGGGAGGGAAGGAAGATCAGAGAAGGAGAGAGAAGAAAGAAAGGGGGAGAGAGAGAGGGAAAGAGAAAAAAAGAAAGAGAGAGAAAAAGGGAGGGAAGGCAGATCAGAGAGAGAGAGAAAAGGAAGGGGGGAAGAGAAAAAAAGAAAGGGAGGGAGAGGAAGGGGGGGAGGGAAGGTAAACAGAGAATTAAATGATCAGATCACAGTCTCCAGATTTCACAATCTCTCGTCCCTCGGTTGACTCTGTACCGTCCACAGACCTACCTCAGAGCTTGACAACACCGGGCATGAACTCACATTCGACCGTGCAGACGAGTTCTGTTTCGCATCGCTCTCACTAGAACATTTAAAAAACTATGATGCAGCTATGATTCTCCCCATGCTGACACCAACATTATTATGTGTCAATATAGCTGGCTACTAACTTTAATCTGCACAGAAGTCACAGAAGTTTCATGCTGAAAGGAACTTCTCATGGTTAGCATCTAAATAGTTGAGCATTTTCCCATTATGTTTGATGCAGGACAGGAAAGCTCTACAACCACTGCCTTGGCCCTGGCGGTGCTGATGCTGTGATGGACGAAGAAACCGGCTTGAAAAAGAACCAACCACCAGTGCGGAAAACACTGGCGCCTTGCTGTCTGCTCCTCGTGCA
>CAUYRH010117691.1:0-14201 GCA_963574655.1 Perodicticus potto | reverse complement strand
GTTGTGGCAGGCACCTGTAGTCCCAGCTACTCGGGAGGCTGAGGCAAGAGAATCACCTAAGCCCAGGAGTTGGAGGTTGCTGTGAGCTGTGTGATGCCACAGCACTCTACCGAGGGCGATAAAGTGAGACTCTGTCTCTACCAAGAAAAAAAAAAGAAAAAACAACTAGAAGAGAAATGTTTCTCAAGTTCCCCTCTCCCTTCCTCCTGTTCTGCCACCTGTGTTCAGATCACTGTCATCTCTTGCCTGAACTCTCGCAATAGTCTTCTAACTTAGTGGCTTTCAACCTTGGCTGAATATTAGAATCGCCTCGTTAGATGGGACCTTCAAAAAAAACTCCCGAGATTCTGATTTAATTGATCTCAGTGTAGCATGGTCATAAGCATTTTTAAATCTTTCCGGTTAATTCTATCGTGCAGCCAAGGTTGAGAACCACTCTTTTGTTTTCCTACTCTGTTCTCATCTCCACGAATCTGTTCTTCACACAGCACATGGTAAAGGTGAGCCTTACAAAATACAAGTCTGGTCATGTCGTTCCCTTGCTTATCTGCCCCATAGATTAAGTTCCTCCAGAACAGAGATGATCGCTGAATCTACTCTGTATCCCCCACCACCTAGCATGGGGCATGGACTTAGAAAGTGCTTGGTCACCACTTGGAGAATGAATGAATGAATGAATCAACCAGTAACCAACAAACTGACAGATGTTAATTCTGTGCCTAGGAATATGTTGGGGAGTTACAGCAAATCACCACTGAACCAAGAGAATAAGGGCAGTTGGGTACCGATCTGGAAGCCAGGGGAGAAAGCAGGGAGGGTGGGAGGAAAAGAGGCAGTGAGAGGTCAGAAAGGCAGAGTTTCCTGAGAGGTGAATTATCAGAGGGACCACCATAGGTCGGGCAAGCACCTCCACCAGGGAATAATGGAGTTAGGGAGGAAGGCCCAGGCAGAGCCACAGGGAGCTGCAGGAGCCCTTAATCTGCCCCCAGGAAGTGCAGGCTGGGGACGGGCAGGCAGGAGGCAGCAGGCCCATTCCTCAGCGCTAATGCCCCAGCCTAACACAATTACCCCTTTCTCCTCCCTCAGTCCAGGCAAGGGGGAGGTTGCATGGAGGGCAAGCATGCCCCGCAGCTGGGAGGATGGGGCACAGCGAGAAATCCAATCAGGAGTTCCACTTCAGTATTCGCCTGAGCTACCCATTTTAGCTGGCTGGGCTTTCCAGGAGGCTGGGCTAGGACTGGGAAACAGATGCTGCTTGAAGATCTGGGAACACTACCCGCTTCCTTGCCCCTCCCTGGGTGCCAGTGGGACTTGATCTGGGAGACACCCTGTGACCCAGCCTTCCTCCTGGCTGCCTTACCTCCTCTCTGAAGCCATTTTACTAGTCCCAAATCCCTCCTCGGGGCTGGCCCCACTGCTGAGTCTCTCTCCCCACCTCACAGCCTCTCACCCTCCCTCTCTGCTCCACATTGATATAAATGGAGGCTTCAGCTGCCTTTAAATAGTCCGATCTATCAGAGGGGCACACGCTGCCCATAAATCTGCCGGGGCTGATGGCTCTCTAAGTGGACTGATAGGAGCTATTTCCGGCAAGGTGTTCAGTTACTCTGCCCCTCCCAACCCTCCCCCTAGTTTGCCCTTCCCCAGGGGCAGGGACCCCTTTTGTCATTTGGTAATTGGCATTTTTTCACTTGCACTTGGTCCTACAGAGGGAGTGCAGTGCCCAGCCCAACCCCTAACTGGATTAGCATTGGCTTTCAGAGAAGGTCCCTCTGGAGTTGACCTTCCAGTTCAAGAGATGAAGATCGAGCTGTTGGTTCAACAAGGAAGGAGGCTGAGGAGGGAGGAAGGTACCCAGGGGAGCCAAGACTAAGTGTGGATGATGGGGGCGTATGATGTCTCTAACCCCTCCCTGGCTAAGACTGCCTGTTTCCAAGGTCCCAGCCTATGGAGCACGGAAGGGACCAGATGACAAGGTCTGCAACCTGGCTGTCAGTGTCCATCTCCTACTCCTCATCAAGGCTGCCTTGGGCTAGCCTTGAGCCTTCCTTTTCTAGAAATTACCTAGATTGAAGGATAGATGTCTGAGACTGGGTTGGGGTTTCTCCAGACATGTGGTATGGATCTGAAACAGAAGCTACTGAAGCTCAGGGCCAGTGGTGACACAGTAGGAAGTCTGATGCAGGAGCACATATATTACCCTAATTTGGAGGACAGCTGCTAATGGATGGATTTCCCTGAAAGAGAGAGAAAAGACCTCTGGAGGCTGGGTCCTGCTTGGGGAGACATGGAGATGCCCTTGGAGGTCACCCCTGTGACCTGTGGTCAAGAGGTCACTCTGGCCACTCAGAGATTACTGCTAACATGGCTCTATTTCCCATCCCACCCCCCCTATTGTTTTCAGAGGACAGAAAGCTGAGTCAGCCTAGTTATATAGGGCCAGGACCTTGCTCCTGCCAAGGACTCCAAGAATATTCCTCCTAATGGTAAAGGGCAGAGAATAGCAGATAGAGAATTTTTACAGGAATGTGTCCATAAAGCACTTGTCTGGCCTCTATCCTACAATCTGGGCTCTGAGGAATGGGATCAAAAAGAGAGTGAGTGTTCCTTACCAGGGTGCAGGAAGTAGGATGTTCTTGCCCATGGAGTCTGTTAGGGAACCAGGAAGACTCCAAACAGAAGGCTTGGAAGAGTGTCATTTTGAGCAAAACAAGATTTTCATATCAAAATGACTGAATTTCTTACTAGCAGTTGGAGATTAGGACACAGCAAGAGGGTAAAGAGAAGGGCATGGGGTGAGATTCCCAGCTATGGAGGCCATTGAGGCAGGGACAAGAATCGGCCACATAACCCCCAGCCTGGTGTTGTTGAACTGAAGGGGACCTTTTCTCCTGCTCCAGGAAAAGGGCCTCCCTCCCAGCAGGGATAGGCTGAGAAGCCCTATGAACGCCACCAAGAGTCGCTATATGAGGTCGTGCAGAGGGCATCACTAACACCTCTCACGTGATCGCTCAGGAGACTTAGAGAAAGCCTCCCTTTCCTGGGGTAGGAGAATAGCCTTTGTTTAGGAGCAATCCAGAGAAATTCTGAGGCGGCCACCAAGACCCCCAGGATAGCCTCACCAAGCATAAGCAGCTGACCTCCCTTAATTCACTCATTTGCTGATTGCGCGCACTCTAGCTTGTCATCAGTTGCATGCCCTACCTTGTGCTGGTGACCAAGGCTAGAAAGCAACCTACACGGAGCTTTCATCTCATAGGGAGGAAGAGATTACAGATCCCAAGGGCCTTGGTGAGCTCGGTGAGCCCAATCTCACCCTGAACCTGCAGGCTCCACCGGGACTCCCTGAGATTCAGATTCACTGGTCTTTGTGATCACACCTCCCAGTCCCCCCCACCCTCAGTGTCCCTAACTCTGAGGGCACCACAGGGAATTGGCACTAAGTCACCCAGCTGGGATTCTGGTTCATCCTAGATTCCTTCTTCTTCTTCAGTCTCAACATCCACTAGTGATCCATCAGAGGGTTCCTGTTCACAAAATTGGTGACACACTGTCACTCTTTTGCTGAGAATCCTCCAGAGATGATTCCTCTCAGTCAAAATGAAATCCTCACTGTGGTCACCAGGTCAACCTCCCTGCTCTCATCCCCACCTCTTTCTCCCACTCACTCTGCACCAGCCACACTGGCTGCCTGGTGTTCCACAAACATTGTAATAATAATGATAATAATAATAATAATATACACTTACTGTGAAATAAGCAGGTATTATGTACATGTTTTATTTTGCACAGGTATCTGTACACCTGTTTTTGTCTTCCCCACCTGTGATCTTGAGCACACTGGATTTATCTGAAATCTTGTTGGATAAATTCATCTTTGAACTCTTGTACCTAGCACAATGCCTAGACATGGTAGATGTTTTATTTAGTGTCTATGGAATAAACGGATGGACAAAAGCCAAATGAGATATCTCTGAATGCAGAAAGACCCTAGTCTAACCACTCTGCAGAATTTAGAAGATGTTTCTCTGTAGCCCTTGCCCTCCTGAAGTGCTGTTGACAGAAAGGAACTAAGCCCGTGTGATTAAGACCAATGAGCCATGCGCCCGCTATTGGCAGGTGACCCCAGCATTTGAGCTGGGTCTTGGAAGATGAGAAGGATGCCTGGGCTGGGGACAAGTGAGGATGGAGTTGTGAAAGCAGGGGAACAGCAGCCTGTTGAGGAGATTCTTGGGGACAGTTCAATTTGGAAGCGGCACATGGGAGGTCACCTGGGTGGAGTTCCAGCTCTCTTGCAGATACGCTGTGTGGCTTAAAAGAACTCACTTCCCCCCTCTGCCTTTTTGTCTCTCATTTATGGAATGGGGTGAGGGGATTCAAAGGGAAGATTTCTGAGGCCATTCCTTCTTGAATTTTAGTCCATTGGCCCCAAAAGATAGTTTGGGGCCAATGGACTGGGTCTGGGAGCTCAGCAAAGGAGACTGGCTTTGGTCTTGTCAGCAGTTCAGTTTCTAAGCAGAAAAGTTTGGCTTCAGAACTTGGTACATCTCAGAACTAGAGGCAAAAACTTCTTTCCAGCCACTTTAATAGACCTTGAGGTTTCTGGAAAATTGATGAAGAACAAAGACTTCATTTGTGGGCAGTCTGAAGGTGCATGGAGCTAAAGAGAGGTTGGCTGGGGCAAAGGTGTCATCTTCCCAAGGGAGACTTTGGAAAGGGGCTTTTGTCTGTTTTTAGACTAGCCTCTCTCCCCGCCCCACTATGCCAAAAATTATTATAAAGAATTATTGCCATTAGTACGTCTTTCCTACTGAAAGGAGAAAATCGCCTCATTCATAATTTATACCCTCAATTACTATTAATAAAGAAATATTTCAGCAGAAAATCGCCTGGGAAAATTACACGTAACATTGCATTAACATTCTATTTGAACATTTTCATCACATTTGTTATAGAGTTAATAAGAGGGATACGGTCCCCTGACTTCTTCATGAAATTATGGGCTGACGATGATAGTTTAATCTTTTAGACTTTATATAATATATTCACTTTACTAATTGAGCTATCCAAGGAGCAGTTAGAGATGTTCTTAAACGTGAAGACAGAAGAATCAGGGCCATGACTTTGCTGCCAGAGGCACCGCCTGTGGGCAAAGCCTGCTGACTTGGGCATTGGCTAGCCCAGGCCCCACCCTGGTGGAGCCCAGGACCTTTGCACTTTCTGAAGCAGCGGCTGCCCAGGCCTATTGGGAAGGTGTGTGGACTGCCGAGATGGAATCGAGAGGGAAGGAGAAAGGAGGCTTTGGGGAGATAAGAAAAGGAGACAAAGGGGCATTCCTTTCTAGACTACTCCTTCAATAGTCACTTACATAGATACCTTCCACCTGCACCATCTTGGGCCCCAGAGGGTGTTCATAATCTAAATGGGATAGTGGGCCCATGATGGTTTGTGGGATGCCACGTGGCACTGGTGCGAGACACCAAGAGCTCCTGGGAGATCTGGCACCTTTAGGATGATCCTGTGAAGGTCCCTAGAGACAGGTGCTGGAGAAGGTGGTGTCCCCAAGGACTTGCTAGCACAAAGGAAGGAGCTGCTTTTTTTTTTCAGGTCTTGCTGAAAATTATGGGTGTATATTTTGGGTAATAGGGAGGAGGAATGAGCAAAGTTAAGATAGTCATTTGTCACTGCTTTAGCTGATGTGCTTTTTCATCCATTGTCTCCATGAACACCCAGCAAAGCTGGGAGGCAGACTAGCAAGGGATGCAGGCCTTGTTCCTGGCTGTCTATCCTCCCAGGTCTCCTTCACAGGGGATTTTCTTACCCGTCCCATCTGGGGTTACCCCTCCCTCGCCACTTCTACAATACCCTGCCTAGTTTTTTGGTGACATTTCTTCTTACACTTGCTTATTTTCTCCTCACTAGGATGGAAGCTCTTTGTCAGTTTCATTTGATTCTGAATGCCCACCACCTAGGACAGGGCCTGCACACAGGAGGCACTCCATCCATATATATCTAATGTTGGACTAATGACAGTGAAGTAGTGAGTGGTCCCTGAGACTATGTGCTTATATCAAAACAGGCTAAAGCTGAAGTCTCCTTTCTAATTCGCCTCTGTGTCTTGGCATCAGTTTTTACCTTTGTGACCCAATATATCTAGAGGAGGAAGGCATTCAGACCTCTTCTCCCCACTTTCACTGCTTATGTCATGATACCAGCACCATCATCTCGCACCTGTGGCACTGCCATCATCTTCCTGCTTCCTTTCCTGTCCTGTTACAACTGCTGTCCTCATAGCAAACTGAATAATCCTTTAAAATGTAAATCAGAGTATATTATCCCCTGCTCCAAACTTTTCTAGGCCTTCCTATCACACACAGAATAAAATCCAGAGTCCTCTTGCTAGCGTGCAGGATCCCAAGTCTGACTGCTGGCTCCCTTTGCCTCTCTTTCTCTACTGCAACCATATCAGCCTCACTGCTCTTTGGATACTCCAAGCACCTTCCCCATGTGGGGAAGGTGAACTTGTTTCCTGCTCCTGAAACACTCTGCCTTCTCAGATCCCTGTGTTTCTCTTCCTTACATCACTCAGTTATCTGCTGTCCTTCTCTGTGCCTCCTTAGCCTGCTCCTTCTTTGCACTTGTCCCTGTCCACATGCTACAGTATGCTTATTTGTTGGGTACCTACTCCAGTAAACACAGTAGATGCTCCATCAACATGGTGACTGAATAAATGCATTGTTGCCCCATTTTTATCTGTCCACGCTTTATCTGGGAGATCTCATCCTCTCCCATGTAATTGCATCTCGAGTACGCCAATGGCTTCTAAATCTTAACTCCAATGCAAATCAGTCTTCTGAACTTTAGACCCACTTTGCAACCACCTGCTGGACATTGCCCCATAAATATCTATAAGATGCACACGTCCAAAATGGAATGTGTCATTGTCTTTCCTCCTTTAGTTCTCATTTCATTAAATGGTATCATAAATTTAGATGTCCAGTCTAGAAACCTGAGGACTATTATTCCTCTCTCTTTCTCACTCCTCCATCTGATCAGTCTCTAAATTCTGTTAATCCTGCTCTTCCATAGCTTTCAGTTTACCTCCTTCCATTTCCAAGGCTCCTAGCCTCATCCAGCCCACCATCTGCATCTCTCACCCAAATGACTGCGTCAGCCTCCAGCTGGTCTCCCTGCTTCCAATCCATCCTCTACAGGATATTTTGCAGTTAATCTAAAACAAAAATATTGGAGTCAGAGGTAATATCCAGGCTTCTAGCTTGAGGAATTAGATGATAATGACTCCTATCACATTAAATGGAAGAGGAGGCAGTCCAGGGACATAGGACATTTGACTACCTTTGCAGCATTTTTTAACATAGCTGTCTCCTCCCACTAGGTGGCAGAAATCATCTCATCCATCTTGGCATCCTCTGTGTCAGCACCCAGCACAGTGCTAGGCACAGAGCAGGTGCTCGGGAACATTTACTGCATGTGATTGTATCCTGAAATTCACATGGAAGGGACTCTGAAATCCAGGTCTCAGTGGCACCCCGCCACAGCTATTGTATTTGTTCAGTTGTACCGGATTCCTGTTTACTTGTCTGACTCCTTACTAAACAACAAGCCCCTCTCTCATTGCTAAATCGTCTGTACGATGTGGGTGCTGAATGATGTTTGTTAACTAAATGACAAAGTGAATCTCTTCCTGGTACATTACACACCCTACTTGCTGGCCCTTCTACCTCCTACTGACCCGCCAGCCTCTACGGCAGCATAACCAGCCATTCTCTCGGGCAGACGTTCTCTGGCCCAGCCACCTCTCAGCTCCCTTGGTGCCTGTGACTCACTGCCTCAGGGGTAGCTTTTGATCTCTGCCATCAGCTACTGCCACTAAGCATTCAGGTCATGCTTATCCTTCTCTTCAATACCAAGTAACCATTGCTATCTTAGAGAAATGTTTGTCCACAGAATTTTCCTCTGTTACCCTGCTCAGGGAGGGATGACCATGAGAAAAAAGGATGGGAAGTTTGCCAGGTAAAAGGTCCTGTGAGTGGAAATCATTGAATGAAATGGTCAAGGATGTGGAGACTTGGAAGAGGAATGCTCTAGGCTCTTAAAGAAGAAAGCGTGTAGGAGAACTGAAGAGAAATGTACCAGAATATGGCACAAGGCAGGTCCTAAACATCATATGTGGGTCACTATGAAAGTGTTGAGACAGACTGTGATATGGTCCATTATTTCACTTCCAAGAAACACAGTTGACAGGACCCTTTCTGATTCACCTGAGCAAGTTTCAACTTGTTGGGCTTATCAGTGTTGCTGGAGGGCTTCAATCGTTTCTCTGTGCAAATTTTACATTACTTGATTTTCGTGTTATCTCAAAACTTTTGTAATCACCCACATATAATTGTAGTATGATAATGTAGCTCTTTTATTAGAGCTATAATTTCTATTAATTTAATGCCTAAAATGTGCTAGACGATATGCCAAGTGCTTTACATGCATTATCTCATTTACCCTTCAAAGAACCCTATAAGTTAGGTGCTAAGGAATTTGAACTCCATCTTGTTTATCTTTAGGACAGCAGGGATCCATGGAAGGCTTTGAAGGAGAAGACTTGCATGGTCAAATTTTCCCAGGGCCTGCATATGGAATGCCTCATCCAGAAAAGAGAGATATTAGGATCAGGACAACCAAGGGGTCATTACTGAGCTATCCGTCCATGAGGACACCAGCCAGAAAGAATAGAAGAAACCAGTACCCACAGAAGGGAGCTAGAGGTGGGCATAATGGAAAGCAGACTGAACAGACAGAAGGCCTGAACAAGAATCAGGAGCAAGCCTGGAAGGAGATCAGGAGAGCTCATGCTGGGTAGTTTTCATTTAAGGAGTTTGCATCCACTGACAGGTGGATAAAAGGGCCTGATACTCCCAAGAGAGCTCAAGGGTAGAGAGACAAAATTTGGAGATGACAAAATAGAGCAGTTGATTCCATGAGATTGGGTCCCCATCAAGAAACACTGGGCTGGCTCAGCGCCTGTGGCTCAATGGGCTAAGGCGCCAGCCACGTACACCTGAGCTGGAGGGTTCGAATTCAAACAACAATGACAGCTGCAACCAAAAGATGGCCGGCGTTGTGGCGGGTGCCTGTAGTCCCAGCTACTTGGGAGGCAGAGGCAGGAGACTCGCTTGAGCCCAGGAATTGGAGGTTGCTGTGAGCTGTGATGCCACAGCACTCTATCCAGGGTGACAGCTTGAGGCTCTGTCTCAAATAAATAAATAAAATAAAATAAAATAAAATTTCAATTCTTTTGTGTCCATCAACCCAGGAATGGATTAACAAACTGTGGAATAAGTATAGTATGAAATACTATTCAGCCATGAAACGATGGAGACTTTACATCTTTTGTATTAACCTGGATGGAGTTGAAACACATCCTTCTTAGTAGAGTATCACAAGAATGGAAAAGCAAGTATCCAATTTACTCAATACTAATATAAAGCCAGTAGATAAACTCATACATGCCCATGTAAGGGAAAAACTCAATTCAAGTTAAGTTGGGGGAATGGGGGAGAAGGTAGAGGAAGTGGAAGGCCAGATATTGGAGTGGTCCCACTTAATGGTCACAATTTAAGGGTAAATAGCATGCCTCCTGGGTGCAGCGCCCAACTGCAACAGGGACTTTACCTAATAAAAGGAAACATTGCAACCTAATTGTTTGTACCCTCATATTAATTTGAAAAAAAAGGAATAAAAAAATTTCTTTGCTTTGCTCATCTATTCCAATACTAAAAGACTAAAGCCAAGAAATTAGTTTCTATCAGGTTTACACTCAGTGATTTCCTCTTTTCTCAAGGTCCTTAGCATTTTCTCTGTTTGCTGGCCTGCCCTCAAGTGAACGTACTTATTATCTTACCCTCTAAGCCCAACAATAGTATGAGACTAGTTCCCCGGTAGGGCTTTGTCACCTTGCTTCCACAAAGGAAGTACAATTTTGTTCTTTAATGGCCATGTGATTATAGCTTATTAAATGAAATTTATTTTCAAATATAAAACTGTTTGGATGGCTTTGATTATATAGTAGATGTCTTCAATATATCCTGATAAAGAAGAGAGCAGACTCTTTGCATCTATTCAAATAATTACATAGCCAGGGACTCAGTAAAACTATTAACTCTTAAATGTAGAGGGGTCAGTGAGATTAAGATATCATTCAAAAAAAAAAAGATATCATTCGAAAGTATTTTATTACAGTTTGTATAAATGTAGTTTGCTAAATTGAGAGTTAACAACAGATCAAGAAGAAAGCACAAAATAAAAAATGAAAAATAAAAGGACTTCCTCTTATGCACATCAGAAAGCAGAACATTAAAAACACTCTAACAATATTCCAAAACAAATAATTGTGATTATGTTTTCCCCATCAGCTTATTAAGCTTATGTGATTTATTCTTCATTCACAAATCTTGAATCAGCGGTACACTTCTGTGGTCATTTGCTTCTGGACTAAAAGGAGTCCTAGTAATCCTGATTCAGTCCTATGGTTCAGACTATAGATATCTGCTTGGGGTTAGAATCTCAGCTATGACTAAGATGCGCGGCCCTGTAAGTCTACCCAGTTTAGCATACCTGATAAAATCTTTTTCACCAAATGTTCCTTCTTTGTTGACTCTTTAGCTTATAGCAGAAGGTTTCAGGAAAGCATGGAAGGAAAGCAAAAAATCTGTTGTTGATTAAACTGAAGGCTCTGTTAATTATTACATGTGACAACTCTACCAGACTGGGGCAGAATAAAATTCTCTACCGGGTTGTCAGTGTTTCCTCAAGGGTAAGAATATACTGTGGACATGGGGACAAGGACAAATCCTCTTTCAAAAGTAGCATTAGGGAAGATAGAACTTATTGTTTTGATTGGATGGTTTGTCTCATTTTGTGGGTTTAATATATAATGCAATTCTTATAACATTACTAAGCCAATTAAGAAATATGGAGCAGCCAGGCATAGTAGCTCACGCCTGTAATCTTAGAATTTCAGGAGGCTGAGTCGGTTGAAGGATCACTTGATGTTAAGAATTCAACACCAGCCTGAGCAAAAGTGAACCCTCCCCTAACCCTGTCCCTACCAAACAAACAAACAAACAAAAGAAAGAAAGAAAGATTACCTGGATGTGGTAATGTGCCTTTATAGTCCTAGCTATTTGGGAGTCTGAGGCAGGAGGATCAGTTGAGCCCAGGAGTTTGAGGCTGCAGTGAGCTATGATGATACCACTACAGGCTAGCCCACAGTGATATCCTGTCTCCAAAACAAACAAACAAATACGGAGCAATGAAACATATCTAATTAATTCTAACATTCCTCTTGCTTGTGAATGACTCATCATGTTAAACCTTCAGCATTTTAGCCATCTAGGAAGCACCAAAGATGTTTTGACATGTAAAATTGCATTACCATTACATTTTTCTAAATTCTGGAATTGATCTTGAAAAGACAACATTAAAAAGAATTTTCAAAGAAGAGTCATCACTATCTTAAAATAGAAACTTAGATGCCAAAGAACAATGGGTAGTTGTAGCTTGGCTGCCTATTAACCAGAGTAACAGTACACTATTACTGAGGAAACATCACTGCAAGTATAATTATAAGGAACGTCAGCTATTTCAGAAATGAGGAACTTTTTGTTGTTTTCTTTTTGAGTAATCAAGTGCATGACAAAGCCAGCACAAATCACAGAAAGTTATTCTGGTTAGATATATAATATCTCCTATTTGGAGCAATTACTCAGAAGCTAACAATAACATTTACTATCTCTTGTCAAGAGCAAAGTGAATATTCCAATACTAGTTTGCTATTTTAACATAGAAAAAAAGAAAACTAAATTTTACTTTTGCATTCATATAACCTTTGCAAGTGAAGGATTCACAATCCTTTTTTAAAAAGTCCTAGGAATAAGCTCATTAAAGCAGAGC
Source organism: Perodicticus potto (assembly GCA_963574655.1). Classification (NCBI taxonomy): domain Eukaryota; kingdom Metazoa; phylum Chordata; class Mammalia; order Primates; family Lorisidae; genus Perodicticus; species Perodicticus potto. The sequence continues at coordinate 2,234 of CAUYRH010117691.1, read as the reverse complement.
CAATTTAGTCAAATGTTTAACATCCCTATTTCATTGTTTCTTTCCAGGCTTATTATTTGGCGGTATTATAAACCAAGGAAAACCAAGTTTTCTTTTCCTTGAGGTTCTACAACTTGCCCATTCAAATATTACCTTTTACTAATCTTTACTCTCTGAACATTTATTTTACTTCCTGACAAAATTCCTTACTCTTTCCCCAGATGAGCCAAACCACACTCCTAATGATACATGAAGATTCATTTCTTTTTGCTACTTCGATTTTTAGTATAGTCTCAGTGGCCCATAAAATGACAACTTTTAACAAAAGTAACTACTTTTAATTCCTAACAGAGATAACTGTAGACAAGTAACTGAATGTACTGTGAAATATACAACATTTAGCAGACCAGCAAAGGTCAAAAGCAGTCATTACCAAACCCCCTACGGCCACATATCGCTTTTACAATTCTTAAAGTGGTAAAACAGAACACAATTATTACCATAAACCCAGAGTTTATCTGCTCTAAAATTTATAAAAATAAGAGGCACAGATGTGCACAGACTATCCTTGGTAACCAATGTTTTTGTATTCTATCTTCCCTAGAAATTATCTAGGCAGAAAGATTTTACTTGATTTAATATCAGTCTAAGTTCTCAAAGTTAATTAAAGACTCTAGAAATTATGTTTAAGCTGATATACAAAGTGATACAATCATTGATGATACAAACAATTTAGGAAATTTAGGTTAACTACAATCTCCACGATAAAATACTCTCCATTACTCTATTGACTCAGCTTGTAACAAGTTCTTTGTGGTTTCACAAACTCATACCATATTGCTTATATATTTGTTTACTTATTTATTGTAAATATTTCCCCACCACAGTAAGCACAATAAAGATAATTTGTCTTACTTCATGCTTAGAACAGATAAGAGATATTCAATGAATAGGGTTTTTTGTTTGTTTGCTTGCTTGCTTTCTTGTTTTGTCTCTACTGGAATCGTGAGCGAGTGAGTGCCATATCACTCAGTGATTTTTCTTTTTTGAAACAGAGTTTCACTTTGTCACCCTTGATGTCATAGCTCACAGCAACCTCAAATTCTTGGCTCAAGAGATTCTCTTGCCTCAGCCTCCCAAGTAGCTGGGACTACAGGCGCCCACCACAATATCAGGCTGTTTTTTAGAGACAGGGTTTTGCTCTTGCTCAGGCTGGTCTCGAACTCATGAGCTCAAGCAGTCCACCCACCTCAGGTTCCCCGAGTGCTAGAATTACAGGGGCCACTATGCCCGGCCAACGAATACTTCTGAATAAAGGAATACAGTACTTACGGACAGGACTTACGTACTGTCCTTGACAGGTTCTTACAAACTGCAACTTTAAGAGAGATGATGCATAATGAAACCAGTTTTACTACCAGCTGATTAATATAAACAAGATTTAAGTTCCTGTGGCATATTTATGATCACAAAAACATCATCAAACTTATAAAGACCAAAACACTTCTTTGGTGGGGGGGTCTAGAGTGCCATGGAGTCAGCCTAGCTCATAGCAGCCTCAAACTCCTGGGTTCAAGTTATCTTCCCGCCTCAGCCTCCCGCGTAGCTGGGGCTACAGGCACCATCACAACGCCCAGCTAATATTTTCCAATTTTTAGTACAGATAAAGCACAAGGGATTCTCCTGCCTTGGTTTGTAGGGACTACAAGTGTAAGCCACTGTGCCCTACTGAAACACTTTTAATCTTAAACATTGAAATAAATGTGAGCTATACATACACTTAAGAAAGATTAACAAAGACAAGTAAGATAATTTACTCAATTATTCTAGACAGGGTTCTGGGTGACCCAGTGTCTATGCCAGACCAACCCTGGATAGGACTCCATTCTACAACAGGGTTTACTCACATACCTACCCACACTCACTCAAAAGGAGACAATTTACACACTCTAGTTCACCTAGCATGCACATCTTTGGGAGGTGGGATGAAACTGAAATACCTGTAGAAACTCTACAAAGACATGAGAAGAATGCAAACTCCATCTATACAGCACCCTGATTAGGAGTTGATTTCCTTTTCCCTCTCATCAATGCTATAATGAAAGGATACAATCTTTTTTTTTTTTTTTTTTTTTGAGACAGTGCCTCAAGCTGTCACCCTGGGTAGAGTGCTGTTGCATCACAGCTCACAGCAACCTCCAACTCCTGGTGCTCAAGCGATTCTTCTGCCTCTGCCTTCTAAGTAGCTGGGATTA
>CAUYRH010117690.1:0-17862 GCA_963574655.1 Perodicticus potto | reverse complement strand
GGCTGTACAAAATGGAGACTGGAGGCCTCTAATGATTTCTCAAACCCCGCAGGGTGGAGAGCCTAAATCCTCCTCAGCCTGCTTAGAAGGCACTTTAAATTGCTAACTTGGGCTAAGCAGAAGCTTTCCCAGGAAAGTGCTTGCGGCTGGGATCAGTCCTTAAGTGGCTATCCACTTACCCAGTGTGCCAAATCTGGTCTCACCCTATGCCCCTGAGGGCTAAGGCTGCAAGGAGTCTCAGTCCCTGCCTTTTGGCTTCTCAGTCACTAGATTACTCGCTCCTGCCTGATGCTTGTTCTGCAACCCTGAGGGTGGAGCTTGCTGGGGCAGTTCTCCCACAATGGCTCCACACAGCCCACAACCAAATACTGGTAGCTCCATCTGGCTTGGTGGCTCAGTCTGGGGCCCTAGACTATACTCAAATACCTCCGCACTCTTGCCCAAGTTCTCCCAAGGTAGTTCAACTGAGTGCCAAGTCCACAAATACCCCAAACACATCACAGGTAAGGCCTTTCCAGTTTGCAATCTCACTGCTACTGTACCTACAGCTGCCGGCAGGATTAGACCGAATGAACATACACAACCACTTGCCAGATCTCCACTGCTTTTGCCTCCCTCAGGGGGTCCAGAAGTCTCATACCATCTCCCTGTATCCCCAAAGGGATGTTTCTGGGCAGATCCTGCCAGCCAGAGATGCCTGAAGTCTTCTTTCCCCAGTCTCACCGTGCCCAGTTGCAAGAAAGCTGTTACTTGGACGCCATCTTGCTCCTTCCATCGATTAGAGTTCCTTTTGATATCTTTGTTATATGTCCCCAGTATTCTCTGAACACTTTCCTACTTATAGCATAACAAGATTTGTTCCAGCTTATATAATACTCTTCTTGACCCAACTTTATAATCAGCCCTTTCTCTAAAGAACCCTGGTATTTCATCAGGAGGAATGGAGTTAAGAAGCCAAAATTTAGGCACTGAATATACTCATCATTATTGAATGTTTTATTACTCTAAGGCCTTCTCAAAAGACAACATCAGAGACTATATGTATAAATAAACAGATGAGCAAATATGTGTTGATATATTTCTATATCCATGCACATTTACATCTATAGCATTTTTCTCTTTCTCTGTCCATTACACTATTATTTCCAATTCTAACCCAATGTCATAGACTTTGTTCTAGTTTTATCTCTTTCTGATTTGTAACTTCCTTCATGAGAAAACTGGCTCTCATTAACCTCCATCTATCTATAGCAGAGCCTCTTCTCCACAGGAAATCCATTTCAAGACTCCTAGTACATGCTTAAAATCACGAGTAGCACTGAGCCTGATGGCATCAGTAAGAACATATTTCTGTTCATGCCTTCTGCCCACTCCTTTAATGTCTTTTCTATTTTAACTAAGCATTTACATACTGTGTTAGTGACTTTTTCAGTTTGAGGTACAACAGCAAAACAAACATGAATTTCTTTTTCCTTCTTCATAATTTCACAAATAGATTTTTTTCTTAGTGTAGATCTCAGCAACCTCAGTATACAATTTCCTCTTTCTTCATTCAGTTGAAAACTTTCACCTTTTCACTTAAACTAAGGAAGCATGTTACAGCTTCTCTTTGACATATGTGAATTGTCAGCATCACTACTTGTGTGCTTTGGGGCCATTATTAAGTAAAATAAGGGCTGCTTAAAATAAGCACGTGTTACCATAACAGTAGATATGAGAACCAAGATGGCTACTAAGTGAGTAACAAACAGATAGCATTTTTTTTTTTTTGCTTCCATAACTCTGGCCAGAGGGATAATTCGTGTTCTGGGTAGGAGAGAGCAGGATGGCACAATATTTCATCATGCTATTCAGAATAGTGCACAATAAAAAGCTTATGAATTGGCTCCGTGCCCATAGCACAGTGGTTAAGGCTCCAGCCACATGCACCACGGATGGTGGGTTTGAGCGTGGCCCAGGCAAGGTAAACAACAATGACAGCTGCAACAACAACAACACACTTGGGTGTTGTGGCAGGTGCCTGTAGTTCCAGCCACTTGGGAGGCTGAGGCAAGAGAATCGCCTTGGCTTAGGACTTTGATGTAGCTGTGAGCTATGATGCCATGGCACTCTACCAAGGGCGACATAGTGAGACTCTGTCTCAAAAAAAAAAAAAAAAGCTTATGAATTGCTTATTTCTGGATGTGTTCATTTAATGTTTTCCAACTGTAGTTGTCTGCAAGTAATTGAAATTGAGGAAAGCAAAGCTGCAGATGGGGGGGACTACTGTACTTATTTTTATATAGTGTCCTTTGTGCCCGAATGTAACTAATCTGCCATCATCGCTGAAACTCCTTCTGCTCCCCAGCCCTGCTCCCCATCCCCTGAACCCCAGCCCCTGCTCCCCAGGCCACTGTCAACATGGGCCCTTCCCTCCCTGCTCAGGCTTTGACACCCCCTACCAGCCCATGCAAACGTTTTTCCATCCTGAGCACATAGCTCAGTTCCAGTGCCCTGCAGTGAGCTGGCAGCCCACCCCACCCAGCTCACTGCAGGCTGAGTTGTGCCTATTCTCCTCAGTCCCATGATAGCTTTGGGACTCTATAAGGAAGAAAAGACATAAAGGCAGCCAGACAATCAGGAAGGGAGGAAAGAACTTTAATTTCTACATCATGAGTAAGAATGAACAGACTTTCAAACATTTAACACACCACTTGTGTTTTGTTTTTGTGTGAACCGTTAACATCCAGCAATTTGTTAGACATTTATTTATTTGCTATACATCTCTTTTTAAGAAACTTTATGTATTAAGAATATTGATCTTTTGTGTGTAATGTAAATATCAAATACGTTTTCTGAATTTGGCATTAGTTTTTCTTTACTTCTTTTTCTCTTACCCAAAAGTTTTTATATTGCATGGCTTATATTTTTTCTCCTAGACTTTCAATCCATGTTGAGGAATGTCTTCCCTTAAAAAATATGGGCTGGTTGCTTTTTCATTGATTTTCAACTTGAGTAGATGTTAGACAGTTATTTCTGTGGGAAAAGAACCTGACTCAACCTGTCTCCTCACTCTTTCAGCTGGAGTCCAAGAACTGGAGTCACGCCTCCTGGTCCCTGGAGATTTATTAATTTTGACAGGGAACAAAGTGCAAATGCCATGTGATGCTGTTCTGATCGATGGCAGCTGCGTGGTAGATGAAGGCATGCTGACAGGTGGGTTCTATCTGCACAGCCTCAGCATCTCTGGACCGAGCTGGGCTCCGCTACCCTGGTCCCTGCTCCGCCTCCCACTGCAAAACATGAGGATGCGGTGGGACCTTCCTGTTTCCACAAATCCCAGTCCTTCTGGGGATAGATCTGAGAGTTCAAATGAAAGCTGCTTTCTATGTGCTAAGTTTGATACAGTCATAACTGTTTGAGTGTTTAGCATTTTCTTCTTGAACAAAAGATTACTACCCCCTCATTTTACCATAAAAGATTGTGGAGATCATTAGGTTTTTCAGAATTGTCTGTGACTTTTATATTTTACATGTTAATGTAAAATATGTCTTCAAATAAACTTGGAGAGTTTGAAAACCACCAATGACATCCTGAATCCCACAGTGTTTCTCTCCACGTTTTTCTAGGCCTGTCTCCAAAATGTTATAAAGTTCATGATGTGGCATTTGGTAAATTGGCTACTTCCAAAACACACATTGGGTATTGTGCACTCAGTGTATTTCATTTTTTTTTTTATTGTTGGGAATTCATTGAGGGTACAAAAAACCAGGTTACACTGATTGCATTTGTTAATTGTATTTCATTTTTAAATAGCATGCTGGAACTGGGAGGGAGCTCAGAGGTCACCCTCTTCACAGGTGAGGTCCAGAGAGGAGTGACTTGCTCAAGGTCATGACCTTGATTTTTCACTCACACAGCTTCATGGTGAGATGTTGTGCCGACATTTCTGTAAGATGAAGAAGAACCATATAGTCTTTTTCAGAAATGAAATGGGAGGCTATGAATGCACAGTTGGTGGACTGTGGTTCCCATTAAAAGTCCAGATCGAATCCATTTTTCTCAGGCAGACAATAAAGGCATGAAATGGAGATGGGAACACACATCTTCCTACTATCTGAACTTTTTAGAAAAGGTTAAACATGGCAGCTCAGATTCCTTTCTCCCAAGAATCCATAGATTCATAAGAGTCTGTAATGTTGGGGCCTTTGCAATGCCAGGTACCATTCTCCTAATCAAAGTAGTCCCAGTGCCCTGGAGTCTAGTTCTATTTTATGTTGCTCACCCTGCAAAGACTAGTGGGAGGCTTTAAGCTTGCTGCTTGGGGTAGGCCATAGTTACCTTCACAGCTTCATTCAGCACCTTGTATTAGCTCTTCAGCCCAAGGCAGGATGCCCCTTCCACTGCTTTGACACAGTTACCTGGTCCCCATTGCCAGACCCAATGGATCCTGTAAGGCTCTCATCTTATTGTCCATTCTGTTGCATTTGACTATTCTGACCATCTCTTCTTCTGCAAACTCTCCCCTCTCTAACTTTCTAAGGTGACTGTCTCTCTCCACGTTCCTTACCGCTGACCACACCCAGGCAGTCCCTTGTGCCCTTCCTCTCCCTCCATCTCCCGAGTTTCTGCTGCTGCTCAGGGCTATGGCGTCGTCCTTGCCTCTTCTTAACTCAGATGTGGTCCCTATGCGATCTTGTCTCTTTCCATGGCTTTAATCTTAGGCTAATAGGCTCTGACTAAATATCACAAGTGAAGCCTTTCACCTGAGCTCCAGATCCAACTCTCTCAGTACCTACAAGGAATCTCAACACGGTCATTCTCCAAGGCAGCTTCAGCTCACAGTGGCAGAAGGGTGATTCTTTCCCTCCCCCTATAATCCCTATGTTGATGAATAAAGCCACCCTCTGCTCCCTCCCATGTCAGGAGCCTGGAAGCCATTTAAATCCCTCTATCCCTGTAACCTGCCACTATGAAAATGTCTTCAAGTTTCGTAGCTTCTTCCTTATTTCTTGAATCCAGCACTTCCTTTCTATTCCCACAGCCAGGGCCTAGTTCAGACTTCATCCCTTCCACCTGGGACTCTGGTCACTTCCCAGCTGCAGGTACAGCCTCCAGCCTCACCAGACTGCAGTTTCACCCCCTCTACTGGGCGGAGTGCTCGCTCCTACACATATATATGATTCACCTGTGCCAGTTTCAGCTTGTTTGTCTTATCGGTGTTGCTGGGAGGGCTTCATTTGTTTCCATCTATGTGGATTTTACATTTCTGGATTTTTGTGTATTTTAAAACTTTTATATAATGATCTGTGTATTGCTTTCCTGATTAAAATGTTTAAATATCTCCCCACACTTCTTCAGCCACCAATGCACTTAGAAAAATGTTTAGATGTTTAAATATGCTGCAATTGGAGTTGGCCATGCTTAGGCTCCTATGTAGCTCTCCCGGTCCTTGTCACCCACACCCTATGTTCTAGACTATACACCTGCTGCTCCCTAAATAGTTACGTCCAGCTACCTTAACATCCATGTTTGATTTACAATACTCAGTCTTTATAATACTGCTTTATACCTATTTGTTTATGTGTCTAGCTCCCCCTCCCAACTACAGACGTCTCAGGAACAAGAGCTGTGTTTATCCTTGTATCCCCAATATCTAGGGTTGTCTCTGCCATGTGGAAGGCTTGCATCACATGTCTGCTGTGTGATGAGTGAGTGCAGGCACGAGGCAAATGAGTGAAGGCTTTTACCCCACAAAAAGAGGTGCTTGTTTTCTGCAGGAGAGAGTATTCCAGTCACTAAAACACCATTACCCAAGATGGATAGCTCTGGGCCCTGGAAAACACAGAGTGAAGTGGATTACAAACGCCACGTCCTCTTCTGTGGAACAGAGGTGATACAGGCCAAGGCAGCGAGCTCTGGGATGGTGAGAGCAGTGGTGCTGCAGACAGGTTAGCACCAGCCCCTTTGTGTTGCTATTTTTAATGAAACACTTCCACTCTGTTTAGTGCCTTAAATATGTTAGGTAAGGAGCAGCCTTTAGATAACAAATCAAATGTTTGTAAATTGATGTATTTTAAATGCCAAATGAACTATGGTATATGCAGTAAAAATGATAATATTGACGACAATAATTACTACTAATGTGCTTTTCAGTTAGTAAACAATTTCCAAATATCAAACCAGCAGAGCAAAAATGTCAGCTGTCCCCACCTTATACTACAATAGGCTGAGGCCACACAATGCAAGTGAACTTTCAAAAATAACATAGCTAGTAATCCACAGGCCTGGACCTAGAACTCGGATCTTCTAATTCCAAATCCCAAGTTCTTTCTGGGCAGGCAAGGCTAGAAACCACTGGAAAACACTAGAAAACTGAGTCCATTGGTATTTAGTTGGCCATTTAATTTCAATTCAAGTGGGGTGTGCTCATGAGTCATTTCTTTGAAATAAAGTTATATTTGAAAAAGTTGCACTCTGCCTCTAGTTTCTGTCTCTGGGATGCATTGAACTTGGAGGTAGGGGGAAGGAAGGCCAGAAAGAGGCCTGGGCTCAAGAAAGACTTTCCATTCTAGCACTTATGTGTTTTTCCATTTATCTTTCAATTGCCTTTGGGTTTAAACACTGTTTAAATGTCGCTAGAGGAAATCAAAGGCAATGCTGAGGCTTAGAAGAGCAGTAGCAGTAGGGTCTGTCCCCCTGAGAGTGGGATGTGTGTTTGCTGTTTCAGGTTTCAACACTGCCAAAGGGGACCTCGTGAGATCCATTCTCTACCCCAAACCAATGAATTTTAAACTCTACAGGGATGCCATCAGGTTCCTCCTGTGCCTTGTGGGGACGGCCACCATCGGCATGATCTATACTCTGTGCGTCTTCGTGCTCAGCAAGGTCGGCTGCCTTTGCTGTTTGGTTCCCTCATCCCTACGTAATTCCTACTCATGTGGTTGTTCATCTAGGGCAGGGTTTACAGCCTGGGAAACAAAGGCTAATGCTGAAACCTGCTTATAGCCTTCCAGTTCCCCAATATAAGCCACTGATCACTAAGTTCCACAATAACAAACAGATTTTGTGGGACAAAACAATTTGTGTATTGAGGTATCAACATACCTCTATACTCTTCCTCATGCTTTTCCCTAAACCCATTTTTCCGTTTTCAATCTGAGAATATATTTGTGTCTGTAAAGTAGTCATTTTATATCTATCAAGTGAGGAATTTTAAATAAAATGAGATACTCAGGGTTGGTAAGGGCATGGCACACTGGTGCATTATTCTCTGCTGATAGCAGTATGAATCATTACCGGCCTTTTTATTGCACTTTGGGAATAATTATCAAAATAAACATGGTCATAACCTTTCACCTAATGATACCATTTCTAGAAATTTAACATGGTATGATCTATAAACATGGTCATACCCTTTTACCTAATGATACCATTTCTAGAAGTTTAACCTAAACAAAAACAAGGGAAAAAGTCACATGCTATCTGTTACTGATTTATCTGTCATGGTTAAAGAATGACTATCTTCCAGGAGCCTCTAGAGGAGGTTGTGAAGAAAGCCCTCGATGTCATCACAATCGCCGTCCCCCCTGCTCTGCCTGCTGCCCTGACGACAGGCATTATCTACGCCCAGAGGAGGCTGAAGAAGAAAGGCATCTTCTGTATTAGCCCCCAGAGGATCAATGTATGTGGACAATTAAATCTTGTCTGCTTTGACAAGGTACGTGTGTCTCGTCCTCACTCTCACTGCTCCCTTTATCATCACTGTCGTCATGGATAGAGTTTTTACCCTCTTGCGAGGCATGATTATCTCTGGTTGCCTGTGTGATCTGGGATACGTATGTCTCTTGGGCTCTCAGATTTTAGGGTTTAGAGGTGGGGGCGTGGGTACCGAATAGAAGAATTGTAAAGTCTTTCCAACTTCAATACTCTATGAAAAACAATTAATGATAAAAGCATTCGTCCTGCTGCAGTCAAAACCCTCATATAAAGAATAAAATTTAAGTCTTTAACTGTGGTCACTGCTGTGTCCCTTATGCTATAAGTATTTCTTGGCATATAGCCCATGCTTAATAAATATTTATTGAATTAATGAGTGAATCAAAAAGGAAGAGTTTACTAATCTGTGTCTTACTAGGAGACTTGGCTCCAACCTTTACTACGTTTTCCCATCTATGGTTTATTGCTTAAAATTACACTTTATTCATGGCCAGTTATTCCCGACCAGCTTCGTATTTCACCTTTTCTTGAAGGTGGGAGTTTTAAGAGGATAAGATAGAAGTGCCCTCATGGGCAGGTGAGCATTGGCAAAGGCGTAGGGGACAGGAAAGCAACACAGTGTGTGGTTCTCATTGGAGCAGGACATTAGTAATGGGAGAGTATGTCTGTGGATCTTGAATGTCTGATTAGAAAATTTTTACTTCTTCTTTAACCGGCAGAAAGTCATTAAAGGTTTTGTTATTGTTGCCTTAATTTCTTACCGTGGTAAAATATACAGCATATAAAATTTACCATTTTAACCGTTTTTAAGTGCAGTGTTAACTGACATTAAATACATTCTCACTGTTCTGTGACCATCACCATTATTCTCATCTTCCCCAGCTGAAACTGTACCCATTAAACAATGCATTGAAAGTTTTGATAGTGGAAAGTTAATGAGATCTGAGCTGCATTTTATAATTATTGGAGTATCAGAACGATCTACCAAGAGCAGAAAGTTAATATGGCTCTTGCTACTATTTCTGTATTATTTTGTGATCAAACTAGCCTCATAAGAAAAGACAGTCTGTTTAGGAGATCATATCCTCAGATACATGGACTTGGAAAAAGAAACAGGAATGAGAAAGATAATCGTGAATTGAATTTGAATAAAAAATGAGCAAAAGCCATGAATAATTGCCATTATTATTAGCTTTTACTATATGTTAGATATTAAATTATACACCTAACATTATCTCATTTAAATCGCACAACAACTCGGTGAGATTCTCACCATGTTACAGATAAGGCCCCCAATGGTTAGAAGATTGAGTCATTTCCTAGGTCACACAGCTGGTGTTTGAACCGTCCTGCCATAGTGCTGAGAGAAATGCCAACAAATGCTTTTACCAGATAGGTATCAAATAGCAAACAATTGCTTTAGTCTTTTCACAAGGAATGCCCTGGAGGGAAATATTCTACTCCACTGCTTATTTCTGATGACATATTCCAACTTCTGCTATAAAAACTGGGAAGCACTCATTTTATAACTCTTATAGCTTTACCCCAGACTTTCCCTTCCATTCAGTCTACCATTACACCTTCAAAACAGTCTTCTGAAGTTGTGAGGAAGGCCCCGTTTTCTTCATCCTACCGTGGAGGGTGTTAAAGCTCAAAGAAATTTTCAGTTTGTCAGGTAACTGGTGTGAGCTCATCAAAACTTCCACCCAGAACCCCTTTCCACGTCCCCCCTTGAAGTACTGGTCTTGATAATATGTTTGTGACATTTCCTATTAAAACCTACCTTATTTGTCTTTGTGATGGAGTCTTCAATGTGGAGGTAAACCAAGCATTTGTCTCTGTTTAGACAGGGACCTTAACAAGAGACGGCCTGGACCTCTGGGGAGTCGTGCCCTGTGACGGGAATGGGTGAGTGCCTTGGACAAATGGCATTGCAGTTTCTTTTTCCAGAATTCCACATTTTCTCTTGAAACTACTAATGGAGATATTTAAGCATTGGCTTTGGTGGACAACGATTGCCAAAATGTCTTCTTTAATTTCTCCTCTTGAATTCTTCCAGGACTCCTTAAAACATGCATATTCCCCCGGCCCCCATCCTGCCCTAGACTGGTCACAAATGGAGGGGGTAGTGGGGATGTTTTGACACAGCATTCAAATCCTTGCTGAAATGCCATTTGCTGGCTGGGCACGGAGGCTCACTCCTGTAATTCTAGCACTCTGGGAGGCCGAGGCAGGTGGATTGCCTGAGCTCAGAAGTTCGAGACCAGCCTGAGCAAGAGCAACATCCAATCTCTAAAAAATAGTCGGGCACTGTGGTGGGCACCTATAGTCCCAGTTGCCAGGGAGGCTGAGGCAAGAGAATCTCTTGAGCCCAAGAGTTTGAGCTTGCTGTGAGCTATGATGCCGCAGAACTCTCTACAGAGGGTGACAAAGTGAGACGCTGTCTCAAAAAAAAAAAAAAAAAAGAAAGAAAGAAATGCAATTTTCTTTTAGCATATTCATCGGAGGCCTGAACTTGACCCCATTTAAGTAATGTGGACAAGACCAGGACACTGCCTCAGGGAGGCAGAATTCTTTTATGCAAGCTGAAACATCTTGATATGCTAGGAGGAAAGAGAACCCTGTACTGACTTTTCTACCTGGGATTTCAGGAAGAGGAACATTCGTGGAATCATGGATAGTGGACTCATTTTTCTTGGTATTTTGATTCTTGGAACTCCACTGTCTGGCTGCTGTAAGTTCCTCTTCCCTAGCAAGAAAAGACTTCCTTTTGGCCATATTCAGCTGGGCGTGATAAAGATTTGTCTGTCTCTCTCCTGTGGCCCTCTTGTGGTCATACCTGAATTTGTGTTTCTGCTTGCTTTTTCTCCCCTCTGCCCAACTCCAGTGTGATCAGAACATGAAAGGTGACACATTTGACATTTACGTGTTGTTTGAAAATGGGAGTCTTTTTGTCTAATACTTAACACCCTAAATCACAAAGCATTTTATTCATGAAAGGTTCATTGTGGTCCTCTTGCAGTGTGCAGATGACATACAGTTTATCCTTCAAATATTTTTAATACCATTTGATTTTGATACGCCTTATACACAAGTCTCATTCCTAGCTTAAGAAGTAATCCTGGTACTTCTAACCACTTTAGTTTACAGAGGAAGCCATTTATAGGGTTATGGAGTTAAACGTTCTAAAGTTCTTTAAATTTTTCCTGGAGAATGGATTTGAATATACACCCCATCTCGTTGTTTGTTAGCATTTTTCTTTTTCAGCTTCTTGAAAATATGTATGCATTTATTCGAATGTGTGAGCATCTTGAGAGCAATCTTCTTCTTACTTATGCTTGTGCTCCTCATGCCACAGCACTGTACCAGGCACACAGTAGGTGCTCAGTAAATGTTTGTTCACTTAAAACGAACTAAATATGTTCTCTTTTGAATGGTCTACTTATTGAATTAACATCATGTTATTCATGAAACTTTGGAAAGTTCCTATTTCTAAAAATGACTTGTTATATTTAACTAAAACCAATTGATACAATACACATTTAGGTAACTTATTGATTAATTAGGCCTACCTTCCTACTTCTCTCCCTCCCCTACGTCTTTCTTTCCATCCAAAAGATCAAAGTAGGCTTCAAATGATTAAAACAGCAATGTACACACCTTTTGGGTGCAGGACAGAGCTACAAGAAGAACTCTTCTCAACAAATTCAAATATTGTGATTTGGTTGTTTGTACCTTCACATTAACCTGGAGTTACTTTAAAAAAGAATAGAAAATGGTATTAAACAATAATACATAAAAAACAGCAATTTAAAAATATTTTAAAATTGATGTATTTAATTAAGTAGATGAGAGAAAAAAATAGAATTAATTCTAGGTAAGAAGTAAGCACCCGACTGATAAGGTATTAAATATATTTTTGTTCATTCTTATCTGATAATTTTGATCTTTTCCTTAAAGAGCCTGATCGTTGTGTTACAAAATTCAAAGGGCCATCAAAATCTATCAGAGATAGATAAATTAGAAATATTCGAATAGGGCGGCACCTATGGCTCAAAGGAGTAGTGTGCTGGCCCCATATACTGGAGGTGGTCAGTTCAAACCTGGCCCCAGCCAAAAACTGTCAAAAAATGAGAAATATTCGATAAAACTACAAGGATAGGAATGGTAGAATGGTAGAAAACTGTTGAACTACTCAGAGTTTGACTCAATACTCTGGAATTCAGAATTATGTACTTAGAATTAGTAACTGATGACGATGTATGTATCAGTATGTATCATTGTAAAAATAAGATTTTTTTTCTGATTTTTGCTTTTCTTTTCTGATCTGTGCTTGTGTTTCTGTGTTAACTATATTGCTGGTGGTTTCTTCCTTTTAGATATTTATGAAACTACATGGGGCGTGTTGTAAACCACTAAGATAAGTTGCTTTCCTGGCACATAATTGTGCACATAACCAACGGGATCAATAATAAGCCCAAATATTTTCCAACTCTTAGTGTTACAAAAGGAAACTTGAATGCAAAATCCAGGAGGAAATGTGGCTGAATTATGAGTTAACATTGTGATGTGCTTTCTTTCAAAACCAAAGCCTGGAGCAACCTAAGCAAACTAAGAAATGCAGTAGCCGTGTTATCAGGAATAATAGTCGGATCCTAGAGGCCACATTTTAAGACAAACTGACAAAAACTTTTCTAAGAAAGAGTAACGTGGAAGGTTAGAGGTTTGATAAAGTGCATGTTGGAGGAACAGCTAGAGGCCTCTCTGTATCCCAGAGAAGGGAGAATGAAGGGGCTATGGCAAGGCAGATCCCTAAGTCTGCCAGAGGTCGATATGTGGAGGAGAGGCAAGTCGATTCTGATTGGTTCCAAGAAGCAGATTTTGCCTCAATGTAGGAAAAACCTCCATTCAAGGATCCTCCAAATAGGATGGGCTGCTTTGTGAACCAAATACTACAGTGTACAATTAAGAAGAAGCTGGATATCAAGGTTGCAGAAGACATTCCTCTAGTGGGCCTGAGGCTGAATTCAATGGCTCCAGTCTGAATTAGTGAAAGAACGCTGCATATGACATTGAGTTGTATTTTAAAAGATTTTTAGATGAAGCCACTTTCTACAGGAAATGATGAGAGTCATGGCTGCCATATCGACACTAGAGGCCAGGGTGGAAGAGGGGTATGAGGGTCCTTTTCAAAAATGTTTTTAGTGTTTATTTCTTCACCATTACACCTTGCAGATTTCCAGGAGCCAGCCTATTTGTTCATTCATTCACGCATTTATTGACTGGCTACTGTGGGCCAAATATCACATATATCAGGAGATAGATATAAAAGATACAGCCCTGTCCCAAAGGTTTGACTGAGGGAGATGAACATATATAACTATATATAACTATGCTTAACTATAATATGAGCTACTCTGTTCTGTTCCATAGGATTGGGAAAAAAGTAGTAGTTGAGAAGGAAGTGGAGGAGCTTAGAAGTAAGAGTGATACTTCTAGTTCTTCTCATACTTCTGAAATTAAATCAGTCAAAGAAGGGCGAAAAGGGGAAAAAAGAGCTTGAAAGGTCACTGACCTTTCTCTTACTCAGTAAACTTACCCAAGGATGATGGCTGGAAAAAACTCTATTAGTTTAGGGGGAACTAGACAGTGGGTATACAATGGAACAGAGCATATTAAATTATTATTTAAAAAGATGTTCACTTCTAAGATGATCCATTTTGGCATGAAGGGTTAGAATCAAGGTCTTTCTCTCTTCTTTAGCTTCCAGGAAGTCCACAGCTTTGCCTCAGGCAAGACTTTGCCCTGGGGCCCTCTGTGTGCAGCTATGGCCAGCTGCCACTCTCTGATCCTTCTTGACGGGACCATCCAGGGAGACCCGTTGGACCTCAAAATGTTTGAAGCTACCACTTGGGTAAGTCTCCGCTGTGCAGAGAATCTAAGAAGCTTGTTCAATGCCATAGCAAGGCAGGCTTTATCATAGCTGTTTAACAGCTACAGAGAATGTGAGTTTTCCAATGTGGAGAACATTTGTCAGTGAAATGAAAATTAATCCTGGTTGCCCCATCTGTGCAATGAAGTTGATAAATTATTGTGAGGACTAACTGAGATGATGCATTAACAAAACCCTTGGTACTGTGCCTGGCACACGTTACAGGCTCAATAGTCTTAATATAATCATAATTGTGACATAATTATCTACTCTTTGCACTGTTTTATGAGCATTATCTGATTGCATGGGGATGAGGAAACACTGCTGTCTCTAGTACCTAAGGAAAACTCACAGCCTCATGGTGACCTTGAGTTTTTTATTCCTATTTATTTGGTATTGATTTTATTTCTAAGGCTGGAAACAACAAAAAGGAAAATCATTAAAAAATTTGTTTTGAGACAGTCTCATTTTGTCACCCTCAGTAATGAACGTCTTTTGTTTGTTTGTTTTTTGTTTTTACATTTTAACATATGTTTAAAAGCATTAAAAATATCTGCTACTATAAAACCTCTGCCATGAGGCTGAAGTTTATTGGGAACCACAAGTGGGCGGCTCTACTGGATAACTCAGGACACCCCCCACCAGGACACTTAGTAGGCCTTGCCCCTCGGCCTCTGGCCACCAAGCTCTGTGGCCTGTGCCTGAGCCAGGCTCCCTGAGGGAGCGAAATCTTGGCTTTGGTGAGGGCAGGACACGAAGGCAAGAAGCCCTCTGGCTTGTGGGGTCTGGGTGGCTCCTGAGGCCAGAGCACCTGCTGCAATCCTCAACTTGGCCTCTCAGCAGCCCAGGGGCACTTTCTGGTTAACAAGCAGCGTGGTCACTCCTCCCAGCAGGGAGCAGCCGGTTAGTTTCCAAGTTGTGAGCACATTCATAGTAAGACTGTCTTTGCGTTTTTAAGCATTTGTCTCTGTCGCAAACTGCCATGTTAGCAGCAATGTAGCTGGGCCCTCCAGGTGCAGCGGCTGCTGTGAGGCAGGACACGGATCCCCTTGGTTGAAGGAGTTAGACAGTGGCCTTGAAGTGTCCAAAGATGCAGGTAGGGAAGTGCTTCACCTGGAGGATCACTGGGCGGCCAACTGGAAGAACTCACATCACTGCAGTCCAAACCGGCGATGCGCACCCGCTGCGAGCTCTGCGGCTGCTTGGCTGTGCATAGCAGACGGCTGACGCCCTCGATACACTGGCTTTTGGATTCCATGTCCTTGTCCTTCGTCTTCTTGGGCAGAAACATCACCTTCTCGTTCTCCTGGGTGACCACGGTCATTGACATGGTGGGCGTGGCCGCAGCCTCACCACTGCTGGGCAGCCTGCTGACCTGCAGAGACCGTGCTTTTGGGGCGGGCAGGTCCTTCTCGGCATCTCTCTTTCTGTCCGTGGGCTGTGCAGCCGTCCAGTAGTCCAGCTGCAGCCCCAACAGCTCCGTGAGCGGACAGGCCTCCGCTCACGACGGGGAGGAAGGTGGGGTAGGTGAGGCCTCCTTGGCTGCAGGAGATGCAGACCGGGGGGGTGGAAGGCAGCACGGCAGAGCCAGAGGGGGCTGCATCATCCGAGTCTCCTGATGTGGCTGAGGACGGCTCCACAATTCCAACCTTCACAACCCCGACGAAGGGAATGAACTTTTGAGAGAACTCCTCGTCAGGGCTCTTCTGCCTGTAGGTCAGCATGGCCTCCGCGGTGGGCAGCTGGTGGGCACAATGCCATGTGCTGCTTGATGCGCGCCCCAACGTCCGGCGTGTCCTGCACAGCACTCTGGGCCTCCAGCCTGCTGAGCAGGGCCCTCCAGGCGGGGGCCTGGGCGCAGTTGTCGTAGCGGTAGTCACCGGAGCCTGGGTACTTTGCCACGGGGTAGGACCCCAGCGGGATGATGAGGAAGCGCATGTAGCCCAGCCCGTCAGGGGTCCTGTGGGTCAGCTGCTCCACAAAGAGCTGCAGGATGGTGCGGAGGTCGTGCTGAGCCCCTGCCACGGCAGTTTTCACGGGCGTGGGGGCTGGGAATTGCAGTTGCACTATCTCTGTATCGGAGAGGCGACGGTGCTGAAGGCGGCCTGCACGACGGCTGCGGAGCACGTGCCTCTGCAGGACGTCCAAAAGGTGTTCACCAGGATGATGTCCTCGGGAAGCGGGTCGTCAGAGATCAGGATGTGGTTCTGCTGGTCATATGCCGTCTTCCGGCGGATCTGCAGCTGACTCCGGGCAGCGCTCATTGTCCAGGTGTTCGCCCACTCACTCTGCAGCTGCTCCCGCTGCGGCTTCTTCAGGGATGCGCTCCGGCCCTTACGAAAGCCTGCTTTCCCTCGGACCCGGTGGAGGGGATGACCAGGGACTCTGTCTTGGTGATCCTCCCACCGGGCGGCAGCTTCTCGGTGAACGTGTGCAGCGTGGAGGCCTCTGCCTCGGGGCTGTCCTCCGGCTGTACTGACAGCCCCCGGGACACCGGTGCACCGAGGGCCACTGTGTCAGAGACACCGTCACTTGGCCGCTCGCCTCCCAGGGACTGGGTCTTCTCGGGCATGTCTGCTGGGCTGGGGGGCTCCTTGTGGCTCCGGGTACCGTGGATGACATAGCATATGTCATGGTCACCATAGCACCATTGCATGTGGTGTCCTCATAGCAATCTCAAACTCTTGGGCTCAGATGATTCTCTTGCCTCGGCTGGGACTACAGGCGCCTGCCACAACGCCCCGCTATTTTTAGAGATGGGGGTCTTGCTCCTGCTTAGGCTAGTCTCGAACTCCTCAGCGTATGCACTCCACCTGCCTCAGCCTTCCAGAATGCAAGGACTACAAAATGAGCCACACGCCTGGCCTCATTAAAGAATTTTTGTCGAGACTCTGAGCTAGATTTAATTGCGAATGGTACAGTGCAGGGATCTGGCTCCTCCAGTTCTCCCTTGGGCTCTGATCTCGCGCGAACTACTCAACCCTGCTAAGTCAGTTATCTCTCCTGCTGGGGACTTGGTTCCCATGACCATAAAATGAGAGGATTGAATTAGACCAGGAGTGTTCACATAAAACAAAATGAGACAAAAAACCTGGAATCTTTTTTAAAAGGAAACATTATTCAGAAGTACCCTTTAGAAACTAAATATTCCAGCAAGAATGGCTCTTACTGAAAAGTCCCAAAATAACAGATACTGGCATGGATGTGACGGGAAAGGAACTCATAGACATTGTTGCTGGGGCTGCAAACTAGTGCAACCTCTATGGAAAGTGGTATGAGATACCTCAAGGAGCTAAAAGTAGACCTTCCATTTGATCCATCAATCCCACTACTGTGTATTTACCCAAAGGAAAAAAAAAGACATTTTATAAAAACTAAATAGTTGGAGTTGCCCCAGTTGACAGAGAAGGTGGGACACGAAGGTGGGGAGTAGAGAGCACACAACCCCAGGTACTTAGTTCTAAGCCCATCCTTTCGCCCTGCACATAGATCCCAGTGATACACCGTGAGCGCCAGTGAGAAAGACAGGTTTTAGGGTTCCTTCCAGACCTCAAAGAGCAGCGGTTCTCAACCTATGGGTCGTGACCCCTTCCTAACGATGAAAATACATGGCGGCATTAGGAAGGTTGAGAACCACTGTCATAGAGCATTATTTCATAATAATCTGATGTCACTTTGCAAATCTTCCATCCTTTCTGAGTTGCTGATTCTGCATTTTTCAATGGGATGATTACAAAGCACTGTGTTATCTTTAGGTAAAAGGCTTCTTCGACTATACTTTAGGGTCATCATTATAGTAATTACTGAATGTTAACCAGGTACATCACAGTCCCTGCCCTGCCCTGCCCTGAGGACCATCTATTCAAACGAGGCACACAGGCAATAGCAGGAGCAGCAGTGAACTCCAGGAAAAGACAGAAAGGTGCTTGCTTCAACGCTAAGTCCGGCTGTTCACGCTCCCCACTTTCAAGTTAAGCTCTTCAGAAATGGAGAATGAGCCTTTATACAGCACATTCCAACAGAGAAAACAGGATAAATCGCATGAATAATTCAGAAGTGTCTGCCCTTCAAGTTTTGCAGCATTTCCAATGCTTTTTTTTTAAATAATTTTATTAAATCATAATTGTGTACATTGGTGCAATCATAGGGCAGAATGTGCTTCATATACAATCAGAAACATTTTGATCGTACTGTGAGAGATAGCCCTCATAGCATTTTCTTAATCACTATAT
>CAUYRH010117681.1:0-16898 GCA_963574655.1 Perodicticus potto | reverse complement strand
GCGCCTTAGCCCGTTGAGCCACAGGCGCCAAGCCAGCCTCTGAGCTTTTACACATACCACTCAAAGGTACTGCCTACCACTCGTACATTGCCTGTGAACTAGCAAGCAATGCCCTGGACAAAAGTCTACGGAGCAGAGTCTGTAAAAATACCACGGAGGGCTCACACAAGAGGGAGGTGCCTCCTTTATTGTTTATTGCTGCTGAAGAAGAGCAATTGTTTCCTTTGTTGTGACTGTTTCTTTGCTATGTGTTTTTATGGGAAGAATTGAGAATACAAAATAATCAGAATAGTTAAGAAATGTCAGCATTTCAGGAGTTTGGACGACATAGGAGAAGTGGCCAATCCCCCTCTCAGCTGGGTTCTTCAAGTCACATGGGGAGGAAAAGTTGTTTTAACACTATGTCACCGACAAGGAGCCATACTAAAAAGCCATGTGGCAGTGCAAAAAACAAAAACAAAAAAAAAATCAAACAAAAAGGGAAAAAAATCGAAAACAAGAAAGCCAAATACACACACACACACACACAAGTCTGCATGTGCCATTAAACACACAAGCCCCAGCTGAGCAACTGTTTCTTCCCCTTTGACCTATTCCTTCTACCTCATACACCCAGTAAAACCCCCAAATTGGGATCGATCACCGAGCACCTTCTCTCTTTCAGATGCAGGATGCTGAAAGCTACTGGAGAACATTTTGATGGGGCATCTCCTTCATCTCAAGCCTTGAGTCCTATTCAGGTAACCAGTAACCGTGAATTTTTTGGTTGGTACAGCTTTCTCCAGTTCCGTCAGGGACTATTCTGAACCTTCACTAGGTTTGGGCCCTACCCACAGGTGACTTCATGTTCTACTATCCTGGGAAAGTGAAGGTCATGAGCCATGGGCACAGTCCAGTTCCCCACTCTATTCTTCCAACTACAAGTGTATGAATAGCCACACCCTTCCCTAACTCTCCCTGCATCCCTGAGCCTCTCTAATCTTCACCTAGAGATACGAACTATCCTCAGCCCAGTCGTTTTTCAGTTTCTCTTTAAACTTTCCTCGTACCATACACTTGCTAAACGTTTGCCCCAAAGGCCTTATCTTAATGTACTTTTCTGCCCTTCTTGGCAGTCTCCGCTGTCCCTCTCTCCGCCACATACACACACAATGCCAAACACTGAGAAAAGACACTCCCCTATTTGTAACTCTAAGCACTGCCTTCTACTCATTCTTCCCCACTTCTCCGCAAAGTCTGTATTTTCCAGCTCAGGCTCCGAATCTCCCACCTGCAGGTCAAATCTCGACTTCCCGGAGCATCATTCCCAGGCCTTGGCTCTCCTCCACCACCACGGAGCATCAACACCCTCCAGGACGCCTTCTAGCCAAGACTTAACCTCCACGTTCAAACACCTGCTGGACACTGACTGACACTCAGGGACATGGCAGTGTCATACTTCTATAGAAATCTTCAACTTTCTTTTAACTCTGGCCTGTACGGTTTAATTCTTCTCTCAGCACGAGAGAGGCATAGTAATCCCTGAATCCCTAGTGCTTAACACTATGTCTGGGACTAAATACGTACTCAAGTGTGCTGAATAAATGAACCAATTAGTGACTTGTAATATTATAATTTCCTATTAGTATTTGGGTCACGTGAACAAATAACATGACAGTCAACGCCAGAGGACACAGGTTACTAACTCCCACTTAGACACATCTTCTCGAGTCACGTTCATCACTGTATCGTGAATTTGTTATAAAAACGAATGACATTTAGGGACTGGAATATTGGACCTTTGACATCATGTTAATTTTTGCCTAACATCAGGGAGAATTTCCACCTTTTAGCAAATGTACACAGCGTGGCTAAATTTACTCTGGAACAACCTGGTTTGAAATTGAGAAGTTGATACTGTTAAGAAAATATGTTGATACATTTCTAAAGACGTGTTTAATGGGGTTATTGTACTATTTTCTTATCCTAATGAAGCAATTTCTGAGTCCAGACCTATTCTGCAGTCCCTTCCAACACTGGAATGCTATAGTTCTTCACTTACTGTTATGCTTAAATAATTCTTCCCTTTAATTTCTTAAATCTCCTGGGCTAACTTTCCTATTTTCCTTTATTTATCAAGCCTTCATTTATTTTTAAGTAAAAGGTCCATTTACTTATCATTCAATCCCATTAGAGGCCTCGGTCTCCCACTGAGAAGACTGTGTACATAACAAAAATCTTCAGAATGTAATCAGGAGTAGAAAAGAAGAGAATTATTTCTTCCTGTGTGGGTCAGCTTCACATCCTGTCAAAATCAGGATCCTGCGAGCTCTTTGGGAACACGGACCACGGTTGTAAACAGTATATGAACCCAGACAATTACAAATGTATGTTTTCGCTTTTTGCTCACACACAAGACACACTAGGGGCTTGCCTCAAGCTGAATAGCTTCTTGTATTCACTCACTTTTCAGCCCATGCTCTCATCTCATTAGAATTTCTGTATCCTCTGGTCTCGCAGAGTTCCCTTTACCTTCTTTTGTAACAGACAAAAGATGGTAATTTACGTCTAATTAACGGAACTGAGTCATAATGAGTTCTTTTCTCTTATACAGCATTTGAATGTCCAAAATAACCAGTGAGATTGGGCTTTTCAGTCCTGCTCCAGTTTGAGGTTTTATAACACAATGCTCTCATTCAGGAGTCCTGCTTTGCATACAGTCAGAGGGCTGGAGGTTATCCACATTGTGAAATTCTTTGGCTGGTTATGCCCAGAGTGATTGAATGGCAGGCAGGCGGATTTAATATTTTCTGCTAAGCAGCTCTGTGGAAACAGTCAAGCTTATGATTGCATCCTTTTTATGCCTCTTACTTATACTTTGAAATGGTATCTTTTGCCAGTTGATGAATTTGATAGCATTCTTTATGAGATCAATTTCTTTGCAAAAGATACAAAAGACAGTTTGAAAGACAAGTTTGATGCACAAGCACACAAAGGGCTGTGCATCTGTGGGAAGAGAGGCAAGATAAAGCGTAGATGCCGTTCTCGGGCGCTGCGACGAGGGACAAAGATGTAATGATGTAAACACTAGGAGCCTGCCTAGAGAAAGCCAAAGCACATGTTCCAGCAGGAACAGTAACGGGGTGAAAGTACTCAAAGCATCCCCACGCTCTCTCACGTGCTCACATGCCAGGGTATTTTAATATGCCCTCTCTACGTGCAGACCTGCCAACACAAGCAAAGTGCAGAGTCTCAACTCCCCTGGCATCCTGCCCCCCCCCTCCACGGTTAGAGACACTGGGTTTTTAACTGCTGGGACTGTGTTCCTGCAAGCTTTTTATGACATGGGGTTAAGAAGAAAAATAATAATCCTTCTCTCTACACCTCAAAAGCCTCAAAATCCAAATACATATCCCTTTGCTAGAACACTGTTATGTTAAAAAAATTATGGCCAGGCCACTTCGCTGTCATGATGGTCTGCTGAAAAAATATATCCTCACATCTTCACCCCTACTCCAACTTCACAGGATCAGCCACTCAAAAAAAAGGGGGGTGGGGAGGAGGGGAATAAAAACCCAAAAGATAAACAAAAACAAGGCTGACCAAACTTTCCTTATGGGCGCCTTGGGACAGGGAAATTACAGCTGTATTATGCAGAAGGACAGGCAAACGGGGCTATGGATACTCAGATTTTTTTTTTTATTTATCTCCTTGTCTTTTTTTTTTGTTCTCCCACTCCAAGAGGGTAGAATGTAAAATTTGCAAAGACAAATTCCTCAACAGAGACATTTGATTCGTGAAAAAGGAAAGACGATCCTTTGGTAACTAGACTGTGTGGTGAAAGTATTAAACCAGACAGTAAGTCAGAGAAAATTAAATACCACCTTGATTAATAAGGCTTAATGAGTGAGAAGCAACTAATTTATAACATTAAATTGACAAAAATAGGTTAAAGAGAAAGGAGACTACTTCACATCAGATTAAAGTATCATTTTTTCCCCTGTTTTCTTTTTTTGAGGGAGGAAGAATATCTTGATAGTCAAAAAATCAACTCCATTTTTGAACGAACAGACAAAAATCACTTTAGGCACTTTTAAGCAACTGTCCTTAACTTACGAGACTCTAATGTGAGGAGTTAAGACATACATCCAGAATCCCTCAACATGCAAAGGAGTTTGGAAGTTAATTCACAAATCTGACACTTGAACCACAATTCTTTTCATTGAAACTAAATTGCAAATCATTTGAATGGCTCCAAGTTAGCCCAGACACGCTTTCTAAACTACAGCAGAGGGAATGAATCACACAAGAACCTCACAATCCTGCCTAGGGACTCACAAGATTCCAAGGTATAAGATCCTCAAAGTGATGGGGAGGAAATTCCCCTGGGGCACAATCTGTCCTAGAGGGGTCTGGGAAGCTGGGCCCCTCTCAAAGCAGGATAGAAGAGGAAGAATTCCTAGCACCAACAGCTCCCACAGGGGTGTGGAAGGTTCCTACAGGGGCTGAGGACTTTCCAGGACAGCGGTCCTCTGAGTGAGTCAAGTGTTTCTAAACTGGGGCCTCCCATACATAGCACAGTTACCACACAGAGCAATTGAGTGCTTGAGGAGTGAACGCAGATACTACCCATGGCAAGAGAAAACACAAATTCTATGCTGGGTGTCAGGTAAAGACTACAGTGCAAATTCAAAGGGAAATCAAATTTGATTACTTAATACTTACATTATTCCACTAAAGTATAATTTAAAAAATAGCCCTTCTTAAAGAGCATTATAAATAAATCAAAACCTAAGCATGAGAGACTTACTTTTATTCATTTCTTCTTTCTCACAACTGAGTATTACTAGAATAGAGGGCTGAATGCAGTTTGACAATAGATCAGGAGCATGTCCTGTTTACTAATTCAATGCTGCCTATGCTTCAGAAGACTGTTTTATAATAAAGAACAGACACATAGAAATTTTCTAAAAACCTAAATTCCAAACCAATTTTTTTACTCTATACTAGATGAGGACACCATCAACTGATAAAAGATTTCTGGAAAAGAGATTTTAGGACCTCAAATAAAAGAATCAGAAACACAATGAAAAGTCCTTCCAGATAATAACTAGCACAGAAAAGTCAGACAGTAATATTCAGTCACAACCTAGAAAGGGAAAACCAATCACATGCGTTTCTTCACTCCGTAATTATATAATCTTCACTTTATAATCTTTACAGTCAGTAGCATTTCCTAGATGTAAGGACATTTTAAAATGGTTATTATGCCTTTCTTTACGTAAGGATAGCTAGTTTTTATAATCACTTTGTTTTTCTTAACCAAAAAGTTGCATATAAATTGATGGCTTGTAAATAGTCACATCTTAAAATGTCCATGAATTATTTAAGTAATTTAAAGCAATTTTTTTTAGGTTTAATCCTTTTTTCTAAAACAAATGGCCATATCTAATTTATCCATTTCCTAATTGGTCAAATCTAGAGATAGTTTTCTTTATTTTTTTTTTTTTGAAACAGAGTCTCACTTTGTGCTGTGGCCCAGGCTACAGTGCCAAGGCATCAGCCTAGCTCACCACAACCTCAAACTCCTGGATTCAAGTGATCCTCGTACCTTAGCCTCCCCAGCAGCTAGGACTACAGATGATATCCAGTCAACTTGCCACAACACTTGGTTTAATTTTTCTACTGTTAGTAGAGACAGGGTCTTCCCTCTTACTCAGGCTGCTCTTCAACGCCTGAGCTCGAGCAATCCTTTTGCTTCAGCCTCCCAGAGTACTAGGACCACAGGTGTGAGCCACCATGCCCAGCCTCGAAACAGTTTTCTTAAAGCAAAATGAGAAGTAAGTTAACCAAATTCATGACTGTTACTCTTTCCAGGTCTTACTCTAAGAGATACACTC
This sequence comes from Perodicticus potto, assembly GCA_963574655.1. Taxonomy (NCBI): domain Eukaryota; kingdom Metazoa; phylum Chordata; class Mammalia; order Primates; family Lorisidae; genus Perodicticus; species Perodicticus potto. The sequence continues at coordinate 11,019 of CAUYRH010117681.1, read as the reverse complement.
AGCAGCAAGTTCTACGGGGCAGGTCCACCTGCAGGCACGTGAAAGGTGCTCAGAATACAGCAGAAAGTAGGACAGAGCCTGGTTCTTGCCCTGATGGAGTTCTCCACACTCCAGATCCATGCTGAACAGACAGAATCTTCAATATCCTCTGTGAACTGTACTTTTTTAAACAGTTTATTTCTATCCTCCGACTAAATCTTCAAACTTTCAGTGATGAGAAAGTACACTTAGCATGCTTCAGAAAAAAGTATTGCACAGCCTAACAGTAAGGGCCTGGAGATCAATTAAGCTGCATGCTCCTTTCCTTTTTGAATACAATTACCAATTTTTACTTTATCAACAAAACGGAGCTACACAAAAACACAGAGCTATGTGGACCTCCCAAACATTTCTAAACTACTGGTAATTGTTCTTTGTAGCATCTGTTGACTAAGACAATACATAAAGAACGACCTTGAATTTAGTATGCTCTACATACAAGTGTATTGCATTAATCTCAGTAACATCCAAATTAATTTGAAGAACAGCACCAGATATGTAGTAGTACTGGTTGTCAGGAATGTGTGTATTGGGCAGTAATTCTGAGGCCCCTTAAAAGCAAGAATGGAAACCATCTCATTCATCTTTTCTTGTCACTGCTGAAGTACTGAAGGGCCAGAAATGACCGTATCACCTTCCCAAGTCTACACCACTGGCCAGGAGGACGCTGAGGGCTATAGCTTCCACCCAGGGAGTAAATAAAGTGTCTACAAACATCTGCGCAGGTGCTAGTCACAACCTTCCTCCCCCAGATGACAATGGAGCTAGAAAATTCAAAAGTAATCTCTGTGTGCATTTATTAGAGTATTGTCTACTGTGTTCCAGCAACCTTTCGGTAATGCTATAAAGGTTATTCCCCTTCCTATCCTATTGTAGACAAGAACTTAATGAAAGCTAAAATATAACTTCAGGGCAAAAGACAAATTTTCTTTTCTTGTACGATAAAGGGTGTGTATCATGGTCTAAAACTACCCAGAAGCCAGTATAATATTTCTAATGCAATATGTATCCTTAGTGTGGGGAAGAAAAAAAAGTTCTTTTATTCCTTTTCACTCAGCCTACAACTAGAACATTGAGATAATAGAGATTAAGCCTTAAATTTCTATATCCAGTAGTGGTTCCATCACAAGAGGACTGAAAAGCATTTGTCTCTACAAGTTAATACCAGTCTGTCAGCCCTCTGGGCAGTTTACATTGATTTTGCATTTAATTGCATAGGCTGAGTTACTCATATTTTCCAGGACAAAGTTGTAAAAATGAAAGGCTCTAGATATCCTCTGCTATGAAGCCAAAAGGAGAAAGTAAACTTCAGAGTACCGGTTTCTGAAACACCTATACCATTGCAGAGTTCTGTTTTTCCCTTCTGGAAATTGACACTGGGGATCATAAACCAAATTGAGATCAGAGGTAATAAAATTGGACTTTCTCCTCTTTCCCTCATTTCCCTCCCTCTCTGTTCTTAAACTACTTTCAGAACTCAGAAGAAAAGTTAAAAAAACACCCTGTGACACTTAAATGCCTTCCCCCTACCCTGTAACTAAGGAGGTTTAATTCCCTCCAAGTTCACTTAGCTAGTTGACTTTGTCCTTCAGTCTGTCTGGTAAATATTTCACAATTCTTTTGACATATTTTTATGAAGTGGTGAAAGCAACTTCACTGTCATTCGTCTTAGCATCAAAGAAGATAAAAACAACATTTTGATGGGAATGAAGCGATCAGTCCTAAAAGATTAACTCAAATTATTTTTTTAAGAGTGTAGGTTTCCCGAAGCTTCACAGAAAAAGATACTTTAAGGACAACTTACTGATCTGCTGTTTGAAGGAGCTACCACTGGAAAATTAATTAAAATACCAATAGTTTTAGGACAGAGCCTATGAGGAGGCAACATTAATACAAACCTTAGTTTCCAAAGAAAAATGATATATTTATCTTTTCATTTGGTTAGCCAAGCTATTTTAACCACTGTTTAAACAAGCCCCCTGGTAGTCTGCCATAACAAAGTACCACGGACTGGATGGCTTAAACCACAAAAATTTATATTCTCACAACTCTAGAGGCTAGAAGTCTGAGAACACGGTGTTAGCAGAGTGGCAAAAGTAATCAAAGGCAATTTCTCTGTGCAATTATCAGATGCGCTCTCCTCTCCCTGTCTCTTCACTGGGTCTTCCCTTTCTGTGGGTTTCTGTTCCAGTCTCTCTTCTTGCAACTCCAGTCATCCTAGATTAGAGCACACGCCTCTGATGGCCTCCCTTTAAATTCTTTACTTCACTGCAGACCCCATCTCCACATACAGTCACATTCTGTATTACTGGGGCAGGGGGCGGGGGGAGGATTTCAACACATGAATCTTTAGGGAACACATTCAACCCATCCTCCATCAACCAAAAATTAATTCTTCATTTCTGAGGGGCTTTACAATGTCTAATTTTCTCAGCCCAACATTTAATGACTGTCTTGCTTCTGTAAGGTTAAGAAAGGAAGACAAGGAAAGTAAAAAAAATTACTGATTGTGATTCCAAAGCAGTAAGAGTTAATGCTAGCAGGGTGCTCCTTTTTCAATTAATTAATTAATTAATTAATTAATTAATTTATTCATGAGACAGAGTCTCACTCTGTTGCCCAGGCTAGAGTACCATGGTGTTAGCCCAGCTCACAGCAACCTCAAACTCCTCAGCTCAAGGGATCCACCTGCCTCTGCCTTCCAAGTAGCTGAGACTACAGGTGCCCACCACAACACCCAGCTAAATTTTTCTATTTTTATTAGAGACGGGAGTCCTATTCTTGCTTAGACTGGTCTCAAACTCCTGATCTCAAAAAATCCTCCCACTTTGGCCTCTTGGAGGGCTAGGATTACAGGCATGAGCCACCACACCCATCCTCATCTTAGTTTTTTAAAGAAATGATTACTTTCATGCATACATTTGAAAAGCTTATTTATAAAATGAAACATGAGTAAGTTAGAGGAACAGAAGTACATACAAGTTTTGGTTGTACCCTTCAGAAAACCAATGTCACTGTACTGTTCCATCCAATTATCAAAATTCCTTCTGCCACATTATTTCAAAGAATAGGAATAAGATATCGATCACAAGAGTTAAAAAAAAAAAAACAAAAACAAAGGGCGGCAGCCTGTGGCTCAAGGAGTAGGGCTCTGGCCCCATATACCAGAGGTGGCAGGTTCAAACCCAGCCCTGGCCAAAAACTGCAAAAAAAAAAAAAAAGAAAGAAAGAAATGTAAAATTATAAAAACCCCCACAAAAACTAAGCAGTTGAAAATATTTTTATATAAAAAATTAATATATAATATTATTTTGTAAATCTTCAAATAAAGATTGAAGATTTTCCCAGTAAGAAAAAGTCCTTAATTCAGAGGTGGTATCAAATCATGTTTCTAGAATTTATTTTTAATTTTAGTTTTCTAATAAAGAATAAATTAAATTATAGGGAATAAGAGAATTATAGAAGTCTTCCCATTTCAGAGCTCCGGTAGTACAATGTGTTAGAGTGTGATACTTACACAGAAATTTTCACGTATGTCTTCTCATTTGTAAAAGTGAAGGATGAGGCCATTAAGGAGAAATTATTTTCTTGATAACCAAGTGCAATTAGTCAATATTCAAACCTAAGCAACCCAATGCATATTATGTGCTCTTTCCAAAGACAATCAGTGAATTTTGGTATTTCTCATATTACTGAGCAAACCACAAGTGTAGGTAACAGTGAACTGTCCTCTGTCCCTCTCAAGGACTTGTTAAACAAGATAGTGACATTTTACTACTTGTCACAATCTAGCAGGTGTTGCATAAAAGTCTGAAACAATGATATTCCTTATCTTTCTGTTCAAGAACATCTTTAAGAATTATTTTTCACATTGATGAACCTTCATGAAAAATATCATTATCACCTAAAATTCATAATTTAAAGTTCACTCCTGGAATTACACACTGGATGAGTTTGGATAAATGTACATACAGTGACGTGTACTATCTAGTACAGTATCATACAGAATAGCTCCATTACCTTAAAAAAAAGGATACAACTGATGATGTTATGAACCACCTCCAGGAAAAAAAAAGTGTATGTCTATGTGTGTGTGCATATATATGTGTGTGTACACACAAAATCTGGCTATCAGGGAGATGAAATATCCCCCCCAAAGTACTCTTAAATTAAAACTTACTACTCAGGGCTTGGCGCCCATAGCTCAGCCACATACACCGCAGCTGGTGGGTTCTAATCCAGCCCAGGCCTGCCAAACAATGACAACTACAACCAAAATACAGCTGGGCACTGTGGTGGGCACCTGTAGTCTCAGCTACTTGGGAGGCTGAGGCAAGAGAATCACTAAAGCCCAAGAGTTTGAGGTTGCTGTGAGCTGTGACGCCAGGGAACTCCTCTACCCAGGGCAACAGCTTGAGACTCTTGTCTCAAAAACAAAACAAAACAAACAAACAAAAATACTTGTTACTCAGATTGAAAGCAAACAAAGCCCAAGCTGAAGGTGCTAAAGTCTGGTTTCCTGAGCCCTCATCTTAATAGTGAAAGACTATGCTCATGTAATAAAGTAATAAGGTGGAGTCCTAAGTTCCCAAAATTCAGCGAATCAAGAATATAGATTTTCAAAAGTTCTTTTTCTTATTTGGTCTTTACACCATTCTGCTCCCATATAGAGGCTACTATGTAAGCTTTGTATGATTAAAATAGGTGTGTCTGTATCTTTTGAAGTCTAATCAAAGTGAAATAGAAAATAAAACAAAACAATGAGTTCTCAAAAACAATCAAAAATACTTGGCTATAACGTTCAGATAAAACATTGTTCAGATAAAACAAAAAGCACTATTACTTCCAGGCCATTAAAAAAATCCATTTTTCTTGACATATTCTATTTCATTCGTTACACATAGCACATTATAATCAAAAAATGAAAACTCAAAACCTAGTAGTAATTGACACATGCCTCTGTCACAAAAAGAACTATAACTAAAACCCAAAGTAAATTTCACTCTCGCTATCACTTTTAAAAACTGAAGAACATAAAAATACAAGAAATATCATAGATCTCAGCTACCTAAGGCATTTTTGGAGGTCTATGTGGCATGAAGGTAAATTGGACGGTATATGAACAGAGCCACCCCTCAGACTCAACACGGCACATCAAAAAATCCTACGTGTCTCAAATGTGACAAAGATAAACATAAACTCCTTCATTGCTCATATGATGAAATATACCTTTCTACGAATTTAAAATTATCTGGTTTTCAAAAAACAGTTAGAGTGGGGAAATTTACACCTCCTTTGGAGTTCAATTTCCTCCACTGTAAAAAGGAATTTAAAAAGATGATTACTGTGGTTCCTTCCCACTTTAAATACCATATTTATGACTTAAAAAAACGTTTGGAGTGAACGAGGGCAGGGATTCAGTTGGCCTGGCCAATTTAACTTTAAAAAAAAATCTATAAAGTTTAGGAAAATAAATGTTAAAAAAAATTATAGCATGTTATAACATATTTTTTTCCCATAACTCCTGATCAATGCTGCTTTAATAAGGTATCTTGACTCATACAGTTTAGAACTTAAAGACCACTCTAAGTTCTATAATCAGATTTCACACTCGGTCAATTATCTAGGGACCCAAGTTTTTCCTTTCTGAAGTGGCCTGGCCAGACTTCAGGGAGCAGGTCTTTTTCATCTTTATATGCTCTGTGTTCAATAAAGCTTAGGAGAGCACTCCAGATATCAAATAAACGCTTACTAAACACACGAACAAATCAGGGAGTGGCCGCACTGGCGTGTGTTAGGCATGTGGAATTTGAAACAGAAAAAAGGACCTGTCTGTAGATTTCTACTCCTCAGGAAGCATCCGAAATCGGGGACAAAGCATCAATCACAATGTCCTGTGACTAAGTTCAACAACAGAGAGAATATACAGCTTCCTTTAGAGAGGCCATTGCGAGGGTGATGCGAACGAGCTTTCCCCCTTAGACTGTCTGGAGTCAAGTTAGAACCCAGTAGTCTGAGGTGCTATTCCCTCGACACCCCTGGGCATGTAAGAGCACACACCATAGACTTTAAGTTGTATAAGACGTACATAAAATATTTAACTTGGAATAATTCCAGGAAAATCAGAATGATCTGAAGTGTTGCAAAGAAAAGGGTCTACCAGACAAGTATTTGAGCCAAAATTATGAACAATTTTATATGAGTTAAAATTCTAGTAGTAAATAAAATTAGAAACAGATTGATCCTTGCTACTAATCAAAGATGTATAAATTAAGCCAACCTTGAGATACCATTTTATGGCTGTTGAGAAAGCAGAATTTTTTTAATAACACACCTAATACACACTGATAAGTAATTACGGTAGGGAATACTATTAATTAACAATACACTCTTGGAAAATAATGTGAAAACACACATAAAAAGCAATAAAGTACAGTAGAACCTCCATAGCTGACCACTTCCCTACATTGACCACCTCCTTACATTGACCTAATTTTCATAGACTGGGCATGCGCCATATGCATTAGTATTGTAGCCCTAGTCCCTGAGGGTGACCATCTCCTTACGGGGACCAGTTTGGCACAGTCCCTTAGGTGGTTAGCTTACAGAGTTCTGTTGTAGTTATTTAATTCCACTCTTAGGAATATATTCTCCAAAAATACCCCATAAGAAATTTTTTAAAGTATATACGTGTTAAGTCGTTCATTTGGCATTATCATTAAAAATCGAAAAAGTAGAGTAAAATCCAAACTGATCACTTTAGAGGAGATTATTAACAAATTAAAACGTATCAACAAAATCTAACATTTGCAATCAATGATTTAAGATCACAAAGGCACTGCAGAAACAACCAAAACTTTGTTATGAAGGTATGTTAAAAAGAAGAACAATCACATGTATTTTGTAAATAAGACTCACATAGCAAAAATCAGTATTTGCTCTCCTGTAGCAGCAATGCTTAAAATAATGACAAGCTGGGCACATTCCCTATTTGAGAAAGATCATATGCAAAATTAAAATCTGCCAATGTAGTAGAAGTATGCAAATTTATAGCAGTAAATAATCTTTACCTATGGTAATCTTTGAATGTCTAGAACACACACCACCTCATTCAGCCGTCCAATTCTCACAGCAGAATGTACTATTTTGCAACCTCTGTATTTGCAATGTACTCTTGCTCCAAGGCATGAAGAGGGATCATGCCCAAAGAGAAGGTAGACCTGCTCTGACTTCTGGATGCGATGGAGAAAGCACCTTTTCTTCACGTGTGCACCTGTGCCTACAAAGAATAGATGTGTATCTGTGTTGCTCCAATGTAGATGTCTGAAATAAAGCTAGAAAAGAGAAACCAAAGAGGGGTTGGTAGTGGAGATGGGCAGCCTGAGCTTCCTTATACATCCACGGCTGTAATATTCAAAAAAAGAAAGAAAGAAAAGTAAGAAAAAGGTAGGAAGGAAGAGAGGGAGAGAGAGAGGGAGGGACGGAGGGAAGCAGGGAGCTATGGAGTTTCCTTCTTTTTAAGAAATTCAATTCACAATTAAACAGCCAAAGCGTCTCCATCTTTATCAATAAAAAGGGGGGATTAAGTGTACTTGTATCTAATTTGTCTCTCCATATCTAACATATAGCTGGTCCTCCGTGTCCATGGGCTATTCATCCACAAATTTGGCCAACTGCTAATGAAAAAATATTAAATACACCTAAATAAAAACACAGTATAAGAACTATGTACATAGTATTTACATTTTATTAGGCATCAGAGATAATTTCAAGTGTGTGGGAAGAAGTACATACATAATGGACTTGAACATCTGCAGACTGTGTTATCTGCGGGGGTCCCTGGAACCAATCCCCTGAGAATATAGTACAATGGTACGGTGCACTGACCCTTAACTACGTCAGAACAAATTCACTGCAAATGGCAAGTGAAATATGAGATAAAAATAACTGTCAGATTTTTTCATATTCCCATAAAGATTTTCCAAATTTTGGTATAAACGGTGCTTTGCATTCACTTCCTTTTATGCATAAAATAAAGCATTCTAAAAGATCACAAAGGAATCTTACAAAAAGAAAAAGTTTCAATTTGCATGTCCTGTGACCCCCCAAATTTTATTTCCAGAGAATAAATCCTAAGGAAATAATCATGTATACTATAAGGAATGTTTATTCCAGAATTGCACACAACAACAAAAAGTCGTAATGGGCGGATTAAAGGATTTATAAAAGGACTTTTATTAAATAAACTAAAAGCACATTGGCGTGCTGTGTTGCAACATATATATTACAATGATATTAAAGAAGATTTAATAACACAAGAAAATATTCAAAATCAACCATTAAGAAAAAATGCATATACGTGGAACTCAATTTTTAAAAAAGAAAAAATCATAATTCTTGTTATTTGCAGTAGTTATGATCTGTATGGTTGATGAGAACCTTGAATTTACAAACACTAAACTACTACTCCTAGAGGAAATACACGGTTACGTTCCTGTGAGGCTCTAGACAATGTTTTTTGTCAACTGATCAATACTCCATTTTATGTGCATTTCTGTTTAAAAACGCATTATGCATATATGCTGGGAATCACTGACACTGGATATGAGGCCAATAGAACTATCACTCCTGCCTCAAGGAAATGCACCTACCACACACATTTTCTCCATAAGGCAGCCTTTCTGTGCTTAGCAACACTTTAGTCCTGTAGCTGGGGATCATTTGAACAGAGAAATCACCAACAAAGTGCCAATTAGACAACGTGATACGAAATAAGGGTCCAAAAAGGAGAGTTCTTGACGGTCTGAAAGCTGAAATTAGAAGGCAGAGCACTGGCCTTGTTCCATCTCAGCTGTGAAGGTGTGTGTGTTGGGCTACTCAAATTTTGGGCCACTCTGCATCTGTTTACCAATGACCAAGAAAGTAGCATGGGTGTGAATTTGGGTTTACAAATAAATAATCAGGGAGTAGGTGATTTTCACAAATAGAATCCACAATAAGGACTGGCTATACAGAAACAGGGGCATAGGAAAGAAATGGATGGGGCTAAGTAATCCAGGAACAGGCGTCTCTCCAGGGAGCAGCTAAGTGGCTGTGTCACAGGTGTTATAGGCGTTGAGATCTACAGAGGAAGGAAAGACTTTTTTCAGAGAGAGACACGATCCGTGGATTGGGAATGTGGTTTGGGGTTACCAAAAGCGTGCACACTGAAGGGAGGCAGAAGCTGGTACTTATGTATGTGTTACAGGGTCAGGCTTACATACATACTGAGCAGGGCCAGGGAAATTCTATGAATATTCATGAGAAGACAAGTGCTTGCACAATGGATAAATGTACAGGTAACATATTATCACAAGTTCACCTTGGGGAGAGGTTTTAGCATAAGATGAGGTTTACATCAAAAAATGAACTATCGGGCGCAGTGTCTGTAAGCTGGCTGGAAATGGCGTAAGGTCTGCAGCTATCTATAAATAATGTGTGTAGGACTGGTCCCCTGTCCCAACGGGAGTCATGCAGGTACCACAAGGTGGAGGAGGGGCACTGTCAGCTGGTGCAGGCTGTCTATCAAGGTCGGCTGGGAAATTTTCCAGCTGTAGTTGTTTCAGTAATGCTTTTTGGGAGCTGCTTTTTGCTTAATTACAGGAAAGAAAACTTATGGCAATTCATAAGGAATATGTGAGCAATCCTCCTCCAGCCAGCCATGGGATCTGGGTTTGGGTTTGTGTTATTTTAGTCCCACGGGGTCCATTTTCTCTGCCTATTGGAATGTGTCATATCACCAGTGCTATTTACCTTCTTCTTTTTGTTCATCTGCCATTTCAAGGTAAATGTGTCATGCTTTGATTACTTGTAATGTAACTATTCTAATTTTCTACAGTAAATATATATGAACTTTCTGATGATGGGAAGAAAACTATTACTAATAAAAGCCTTTAAAAATGTGATACTTCCATCATATTTTAAGAACTATCTCACACTGTTAAGTAGTTTGTGATAATGAGAATTACTTGACATCAACCGTGCCTTTACCCACTGACAGTATCTATTTTGTAGGAACTAAAAAGAATTCAGGGCAAGAGAACTTTGCATTTCTATGGAGAAAATGATCCATATTCAGATTTACAGAAAACAGCCTCATGTTATTTATAGCTTACATATTTCTTTTTTAAAACATTGATCTTAATAGCCGGGCACTGTGGTGGACGCCTGTAGTCCCAGCTACTTGGGAGGCTGAGGTAAGATAATCGCTTAAGCCCAAGAGTTTGAGGCTGCTGTGAGCTGTGATACCACTGCGCTCTACAAAGGCAACACAGTAAGATTCTGTTTCAGATAAATAAATAAATAAAACAATGATATTGTACCTCATTTTTTAATGTTTCTAGTCACACTAATATGGTTGCCAGGGGCAGTATCCCACTGAATACTTTTATATCAATTAAAATCTAAACAGTTATTACCCACATGGTAAAAATAAAGGCAATTGGCAAGAAACTACGATGAAGAAGGTTAATAAAGGTGGAACCAACCTAAAGGAAAATGAGTTAGGGAGAAGAGAAGACAATCATCAAATATAAATAAAGACAAATTTAAACATAAATATTAGATACACCTACATAAGAAAACAAGGCTGTGAAAGTACAAGAAAAATTGAATGACAGTATGATATTCAAGAAAGCAAACAGGAAGTAAAAAGATGTGCAGTTTTAGAGAAGAAAACTTTATTCTCTTTCGAGTATGTTTGAGTACTTTCAAAAATAGCTCTAACATTAAGTTTGGTCCAGATATTAAATGCAAAGATTAATTAACACTATATTTCAAACAAGCTTCTGTGAAATTATAGTTTTTTTTTATTAAATCATAATTGTGTACATTGGTGCAATCATGGGGCACAATGTGCTGACTTCATATACAATCTGAAATATTTTCATTGAACTATTTAACATAGCCTTCATGGCCTTTTAATCACTATATGAAGACATT
>CAUYRH010117680.1:0-13343 GCA_963574655.1 Perodicticus potto | reverse complement strand
AGACTGCTTTGGAATCATCAGTGGGAATCTGCAAAACCAACTTGGCCTTTGGATGTGCTCTGGCAACTTTCATCAACTTCACTTCATTGTCAAAAGTCATCATCTGGACCCCATTATTGGCAGCGTACTTAATTTGAGACACTTGTTTACAAGGATTGGCATAGATAATCCTCTCTGGAGGCACCCCGAGACTTTGCACCAATTGTATTTCAGTCTTGCTAGCACAGTCAAATCCTGTCCCAGTGGCAGCGAGGGTCTTCACAATGGCTCTACTGTCATTACATTTGACTGCATAAAAGGGAGTGACACGAGGAAGAGCTTTTAGCCACCTTTGGTGTTTCTTCAGAACATCTCTGAGGTCTGTTACATAGAAGGCATCCTTATCATCAGAAGAGGAAACTTCATTGATTTTTTTGGTCCAGAATGTTCTTGGCAGTCAAACCTTCATCAAACAAGTGGCAGTCAAACTCTTCATTACTAATGTTGTTCATGGTTTCTTGATGTTTCTTTGAAAAACTAAGAGAAGGAATTTAAAGAAATACTTCCAACTTCTCACAAAGGCAATTCTCCAGGAATTCTGCATCCCACTGCGTGTGTCCTCCAGAAACAGTAGAAAAGTTCTTAGAGCATCCGGGCACCGCAGGCCAGCCCCATGGAGAAGCCTGAAAGCTGCTGCCAGCGCAGAGCCGGAGCCACAGGAGCACTCGGCTGCCCCCGCTGCACCTGTCAGCGCCTGGCTCCCACCTGCCGGAGATGCCACCCAAGGTGGTGCTGGAGCAGCTGGCAGAAGGGTGGCTGGGACGGCAACTTCAGGGACTGACCTCCACATTTTCAATGTCAATAGAAAACAGGTTATGGAAAAGCTGTATGTCCTGTTTCGTGGAGATGAAGCTCTTTAAATCTAAATTGAAACTCCTTTTGCAACTTTTCCAGTGAATCCACACATGTTTTGTTTGGGAATGCAACCAGTGCCAGTGGTTTTTCCACTAACAGATTTTTCAGCCCCAGGATGAGTCCGCTGCTAAACAGGACAGGCAGTGGAGGGAAAAACACTCCGCGGGCCAGATAAATGTCCTAGGCGGACCACATGTGGCCCGCAGGCCGTAGTTTGAGGACCCCTGCTCTAGAGGCTTAGGCAGGAAGACACCAGGCCTGAACTCTCACTATGACTGTGTGTTCCTAGAGTAAAAAATGTGTCAGGGAGGGGCCTACTGGGACTGTGCCTTACTAGAGAGTTGCCCGGGAAGTGGTACTGGCTTCTGGAGATGGGATCACACTCAATTTCAAGGCTCTGTGAAATCCCTGAACCAGCATTGACACTCTGGAACTTTTTCGGGCTGATGTTCACACTCCAGCTTCAGAACAAGGTTCTGATGCTTGGATGGCCTATTGCTGGGGAGCTGTTTCTGTCACAATAAACAAACTGATGTTAATAACATTAGAGTTGCTTCTCTGTTCTCCTGGATATTCAGGGTCTCTGTTTCCCTCTCCTGTATCTATCATAAGAATGAAAGGTGAAATACAAACACCATATGTAGGCCAGGTGCAGTGGCTCACACCTGTAATCTTAGCAATCTGGGAGGCCAAGGTGGGTGGATTGTCTGAGCTCACAGGTTTTTTTTTTTTGGAGACAGTTTCTCTCTATCACCCTCAGTAGAGTGCCGTGGCATCACAACAACCTCCAACTCCTGGGCCTAGGCAATTCTCTTGCCTCAGTCCCAGTCCCTCGTGAGTAGCTGGGACTGTAGGCACCCACCACAACGCCTGGCTATTTTTTTGTTGCTGTTTGGCTGGGGCTGGGTTTGAACCCACCACCCTCAGTATATGGGGCCAGCATCCTACCCACTGAGCCACAGGCACCACCCAGCTCACAGGTTTGAAACCAGCCTGAGCCAGAGTGAGAACTTGTCTGTAAAAACTAGCAGGGTGTTGAGCCAGGCACCTGTAGTCCCAGCTATCTCTTGAGATGAAAGAATTGCTTGAGGCCAAGAGTTTGAGGTTGCTGTGAGCTATGATGCTGAGACTGACAATGTGAGACTGTGTCTCAAAAGAAAAGAAAAAAGAGTCTTAGCTGTTGCGGCTGCTCAAAAGAATAAGTCAGGACACAGATTGAGAGTACAAGCTGCAAGAGGTGAGGCTCACCAAAGGTGCAAGAGAGCCCTGAACAACTTTTGCAGTGGTCTGTTATTGAGGGGTAAAACAAAGGTTAGGACGTGCTTCAAGTGATGCTCTCATAGGGATACTGCTCAGGGACCACACACTAAGAAAGCTACATGCATTTTCTCCACTACTATAACAAACTGCCATAAAATATTTAATGTATAACATCTTCCTTACTACCGAGTAACCAACCTCTGCCCCTCCGGGATTACTGAATTACTTGGCGGCTTGCCTCTCAGCCACAAGAGATCTCAAGGCTTTCCAGGAGAATGTCTTGTTCTCAGCAATTCCTCAGATGAGTTCTGAGACAGGTGACTGCTATTATAAGTATAATGTTCAATCCTCCACATGTCCCCCTTTTTGTTTGAAGATTTTCTTGCCTAGAGTTAGGGAGAAAACTGCAGTTGTTTGTTCTAATTGTTCTGTCTGGGAGGCTCTTCTTGGTGCTATACAAAGAAATAAAAGGGCACAAATAATAAGCAAAAGGATTATACCAGTAGAGCTTGAAAAACTTTTTGTAAAAGAAAAGGTGAGTGCAGCGCCTGTGGCTCAGAGAGTAGGGCGCTGGCCCCATATACAGAGGGTGGTAGGTTCGAACCTGGCTCTGGCCAAACTGCAATAAAAAAATAGCTGGGCATTGTGGCAGGTACCTGTGTTCCCAGCTACTCGGGAGTCTGAGGCAAGAGAATCGCCTAAGCCCAAGAGCTGGAGGTTGCTGTGAGCTGTGACACCGTAGCACTCTACTGAGGGTCACAAAGTGAGACTGTAAAAAAAATAAAAAATAAAAATAAAGAAAAGGTGAAATATTAGCAATACTATCAGAAATACTTAGTAAAATATCATTTCCTATAAAGGATTGCAATTATTTAGCCAAAGTTTCAGAAATATGTTGCTGTAAATCAATAATCTTGGTAGTGAGGTTTGTTTGGTACAGAAGGGGGTTTGGTGGCACCTGTAGCTCAAGTGGCTAAGGTGCCAGCCACATACACCATAGTTGGTGGGTTCAAATCCAGCCTGGGCCTGTCAAACAACAATGACAATGACAACTACAACCAAAAATAGCCAGGCATTGTGGTGGATGCCTGCAGTCCTAGCTATTTGGGAGGCTGAGGCAAGAAGATTGCTTAAGCCCAAGAGTTTGAGGTTGTTGTGAGCAGTGATGCCATGGCACTCTACCCAGGGCAACAACTTGAGACTCTGTCTCAAAAAAAAAAAAAAAAAAAAAAAGGTGTTGTTTTACCTTATCCCAACTGAAATGAGAATTATTCCAAGGTATAGTAGCAACACAAAAAGAAGCATTTCAATCACAACGTAATTTGATTTGTCTTTGTAAACCAACCAATTGATTTCCCAACAAAACTAAACCTTCCTCTAAATAAGTTAATTTATTATTAATTTCAGTGTCTGTTCTTCTTTGTACAATTCATAATCTTTCCAAGTCTTTTTTTTTTTTTTGAGACAGTCTCATCATGTCGCCCTCTGTAGAGTGCAATGACATCACAGCTCACAGCAACCTCAAACTCTTGGGCTTAAGCAATTCTCTTGCCTCAGCCTCCCAAGTAGGTGGGACTACAGGCACCCACCACAATGCCCAGCTATTTTTTGGTTGTAATTGTCATTGTTGTTTAGCAGGCCTGGGATGGATTTGAACCACCAGTTCCGATGTATGTGGCTGGCACCCTAGCTCCTGAGCCACAGGCACCAAGGCAGTCTCTTGGAATCTTTATGCCAGCTTTGAACAAAATCTATCATTTGAATACTTTGATGAAGGGCCATTCCAACAGTAGCTGCTGTGGCCTTTTACTGCAATAATACCTGTGATAATGGTATTTTAGTTCTTTTCTTTAAAGTTTCTATTATATGTTGAAGAAGAAATGCTGATGGAGAATCTTGCCAGGGGCAGTTCATCTGAACAGGCAGCCAAATACCTATACAAGCTCTTAAAACATAAATGCTTTCAAGATTGTGATTAAAAGAAATAGAGGAATTGAAACAGGTAAACCAAGTAGTTTGAACAAGTAACAATAGAGTCTTTTGGATGCCAATGAACAGGTCCTTTTAATAATAGGTATGGAAGTCTCACACAGGCTCTGATAAAATTGGACTCACTACCAGTGAAAGTTAATATGGCAGTATTATTATTATCAATAGAAATATTACCTTTCCAAGCAAATAATGGTGAGAAAGTTGAGGAAAGTTCCCAAAGGTGATGTTGCGTGCCTCCTTGTAGCATGGGCATGGGTGGAGACATACCTCCCCTATGCCAGATAATAAAGGAATGGCTAGCTATGGTTATAATCGTATTATTCTTTCAATGCCAATATAACTATCTAGGTGTTTGTCTCAGGCTGACATGTGGAGTCCCCAAGCAATGACGTTTCCATATGAAGTATTAACTAACACCCGAGGTTTTTCTTCTCTGCATGTAGTCCATTTCACCCATTCAGACAAATGAGTAGCAATAGGCATGGTGCAGATTGGGAGGTCAGGTGGAGGAATGGTATTATTAATAATTTCAGAGACATGCCAAGCTGAAGTTTGGAGGAATAGCATAGTTTTGATTTGCTTAGTTTTTGTATTATTGTGAACGACAGAAAGGCATGCAGTAGGATCTGGTTTTAGACAATGATTGCCATTTCCTATGCATATGGACAGACCAGAGACTCCCAAATTGTAATTAAGAATATGAGTTCCTTCCTGTCCTGGTTTAAGTGGTCCTTGAGTGTCATAAGGACTTGGCAACCAACTTGAATCATTGACATAAATAGGAATAGTAGGGTCATTCCAGGATACAACTCTATTTAAAGGTGAAATGTAAGCCTAATATGAAAAGTTTGTGGAGGAAGCACCTACCTTAGTTGTTATTAATGCAATCGTGGCCAGGAACAGGTAGTCTGCTGTTAAAGATTTACCTTGTTGTTTCACCATGTCTTCAGTTGCTGTTGATAGCTTTTTTATCTGCCCCCACGAAGGGAAAGTGGCATTGGTGGTTCTCAGAAAAGGGTGACGTATTCTAGTTCGTTGAATGGTCATGTTATTGAAAAGGTCAGTAAAGGCTGTCTCATCAAAATGCTGGTGAGGTCCCTTGTTCATGTTGTGGTTTGATCCAAAGAGCAGGTAGCCACTGCTTTTCTTGATGTTCTGTAATGACATGAGCAAAAACCTCAACCCCATTGTAACACATACCCAGGCTTCCATTGTGCACTATCAGGTTTTCTTTTTTAATGAAAGATAGGTAGGTTGTTGTATTTGAGGAGGTTTTAGGTGAGTAAGAGACGTCCAATGACATTCTGCTGCTGTAGTTCCTTCATTATCCAAATTTTAAAAATTAAGGGTAAATAAGGCTCTTAGAGAAGGTTATATCTGGGTCTATTGTTAATAGGGAGTATAACATCTCCCTCTTTTGGTTTTATAAGCATATCTTTAAGTGTTTTATGTTGATGTTCTATAATGGCTTGTTCTTGTGAATTATAAGGGATGCCATTAAAGAGGCTTATTTTCTAGAATGACAGAAAAGAGTGAAATTTTTGTGACAAATGAGAAGAGGCATTGTCAGTTTTTATAGATTGGGGAAAACCCATAATATTGAAGCATTCTAATAAATGTTGGATTACATGATGAACTTTTTCTCTGAGTAGAGCTATTGCCTAGGAGAAGTGAGAATATGTATCAACAATGTGGTGTACATATTTTGATTTAAGCAAAAGAAGGAACAACGGTCACATCCATTTGCCATAGTGGGTTGGCTATTTCCCCTCTGGGATTTGTTCCTTCAGAGAAAGGTGACGATTGTATTTTTTAGCAGGATGGACAAATGGATAGTTTATGTTGAGATTGAATTTTTGTAAGACTGAATTTTTTATGAAGTAGTTTTGCATTAGCATGTGTATAAGAATGAAAAGTTGTGGCTTCTTGAAGGGTGCCAATAAGAACTCGATCTATTAGAGAGTCCAGTGAGGTCATTGGACCTGGAAAATTAGTGTGTGCTCTGATGTGAATGATGTATAAGGGATAAATGCGTCATCGAAGTAAGTTTAGGATAGAAAAAGAGAAGAGATTTCATCTGTAGTACTAATGTGGCTGTTTCAGTAACAATGTTCATAGAGTAGTGAAAATCTTGAAGTAAGATTAAAATGGCATAATTTCATTCTTTTGGACAGAATTATAAGAACTTTGAACAAGTTTTGAATTAGAACCATCAATATAGCTGGCTTTACTGTCCTTTTTTTTTTGAAACAGAGCCTCACGCTGTCACCCTGGATAGAGTGTTGTGGCATCACAGCTCACAGCAACGTCCAATTCCTGGGCTCAAGTGAGTCTCTTGCCTCTGCCTCCCAAGTAGCTGGGACTACAGGCACCCGCCACAACGCCCGGCCATTTTTTGGTTGCAGCCATCATTGTTGTTCAGCGGGCCCAGGCTGGATTCGAACCCGCCAGCTCAGGTGTACGTGGCTGGCGCCTTAGCCCATTGAGCCACAGGCGCCAGGTCTACTATTCTTTTTTTTAAGACAGAGTCTCACTTTATCGCCTTTGGTAGAGTGCTGTGGTGTCACAGCACACAGCAACCTCCAGCTCCTGGGCTTAGGCTATTCGCTTGCCTCAGCCTCCCAAGTAGCTGGGACTACAGACGCCCACCATGACGCCCGGCTATTTTTTTGGTTGTTGTTGCAGTTTGGCCAGGGCCAGGTTCGAACCCACCACCCTTGATATATAGGGCTGGCACCCTACCCACTTAGCAACAGGTGCCGCCTGGCTTTATCATTCTTAGTAGCATCAGTATAGAAAGTTATGGCATCCATGATTGGGGAATCTTTTACAATTTGAGGGAGAATCCAAGAGGTAAGTTTCAAAAATTGGAAGCTTTTATCAGTGGGATAGATGTTAGTAATGAGGCCAATAAAAGAAGCAAAAGCTATTTGCCAGGGCAGAGATAGTTGAAAATTAAGTTGGATTTGTTTTTCTGTAAAAGGGACAATAATGGAACTTGGATCGTATCTGACAAGCTGTTGAATTCTCTTTCTGCCTTTGGCAACCAATTCATTTGTCCAAATATTGTTGCAATTTCTGTGTGGTTTTGTTAGATAAAAATAACCATTCAAGAAGTGCATCTTCTTCTTCTTCTTTTTTTTTTTGAGACAGAGTTTTACTATGTTGCTCTTAGTAGAGTGCCATGGCCTCACAGCTACCTCCAACTCTTGGGCTTAAGCGATTCTCTTGCCTCAACTTCCCAAGTAGCTAGGACTACAGGCGCCAGCTACAATGCCAGTATATTTTTGGTTGTAGTTGTCATTGCTGTTTGGCAGGCCTCGTCTGGGCTCTAACCTGCCACCTTCAGTGTATGTGGCTGGCACCCTAGCTGCTAAGCTACAGGAGTGGAGCCAAAAAGTGCATCTTCTTTTATTTTTTATTTTTTTATTTTTATTAAATCATAATTGTGTACTTGGTGCAATCATGGGGCACAATGTGCTGACTTCATATACAATCTGAAATATTTTCATTAAACTATTTAACATAGCCTTCATCACCTTTTAATCACTATATGAAGACATTTATATTCTACATTTAGTAATTTTCACTTGTACCCTTGTAAGATGCACCTTAAGTGTGATCCCACCAATCACCCTCCCTCCACCCATTCTCCCCCCTCCCCTCCCCTCCGTTGCCCCCCTCCCCATACTGTTTTGACTTTTAACCATCATACTAGAGATATGTATGATTTACACACCATCATACTAGAGATATGTATGATTTAATATTGGAGTATTGTGGATTTGACTGTGTGTTAACCTGTACCACTGAATTTTATGTTTTCATGTGGATTTATAGCAATTATAGTCCATTTGTTTTTGTTTGAAGAGTTCCCTTAAACATTTCTTGTAAGGCAGGTTAGCAATAACAAATTCTTACAGTGTTTGCCTTTATTGCTGAAGGACGCATTTATAGTATTTTTAGCTGGTAGATTAAACATTTTTTTTCTTTAAGGTTTTTTAACCAAATAATGCATGCACATAATTGTAAAATGAGACAAGTTTTTCGAGGATTGTCAGGAAAAACAGCACTTCTTTGTCCCACCCACCTGCCCACCTCACTTGAAGTGGGGCATCTTCCAAAATGGAGTTGTTTTCAATTCTTCTTCTTTCAGCACTTTAAAAAATCAACCCATTCTTTCCCAGCCTTCAAGTTTCTGCTGGAAAGTCCACTAATAATCTAGTGGAGATTTTCTTATATATAACTTGAAGCATTTTCCTTGCTGCTTTTAAATTTTTCTTTGAGTATCTCAAGAATGGAAGAAAAAGTATCCAATATACTCAGCCCTACTATGAAGCTAATTTATAGCTTTCATATGAAGGCTATAACCCAACTATAGCACAGGAATATGGGGAAAGGGGCAAGGGAGGGGAGTAGAGGGATGAGGTTGGGGTGGAGGGAGGGTAATTGGTGGGGCCACACCTGTGGTGCATCTTAGAAGGGTATAGGCGAACCTTGCTAAATGCAGAATACAAATGTCTTCATACAATAACTAGGAAAATGCCATGAAGGCTATGTTAATTAGTTTAATGAAAATAGTTCAGATTGTATATGAAACCAGCACATTGTACTCATTGATTGCACTAATGTACACAGCTATGATTTAATAATAAAAACAATAAAAAATAAGTAAATAAATTTTTCTTCGTCTTTGACTGTTTGATTATAATGTGCCTCAGAGAGGTCCTATTTGGGTTGAATCTATTAGAAGATCATTGAGCTTTATGAATTTGGATGTCTGTATATCTCACAAAATTTGAGAAGTTTTTAGCAGCTATTTTGTTAAATAAACTTTCAGAACCTTTCTCTACCTTTTTTCATCCAGTAGCATAACACTCACAAATGCAAATATTTGCACACTTAATGGTGTCCCCTAAATCCAATAATCTCTTTTCACTCTTTTTCCTTTTTTTAATTCCTCTAAGTTATTTCAAAAGACCTATTTTTAAGTTCACAGTTTCTTTGCTTGTTCTAGACTGCCATTAATGCTCTAATTGCATTTTTTTATTTCATTGATTGCATTTTTCAGCTCCAAGATTTCTGTTTATTTCTTTTCTGTGATATCTGTTTCTTTGTTGAATTTCTTACTGAGATCGTGAATTTTTTTTTTATTTCATTGAAGTATCTATTTGTATTTTTTCCCCATCTTACTGAGTTTCTTTAGGATCATTATTTTGAATTCCTTTTCAGGCTAGTTATCAGAGAATTATTGTGTTTTTTGGTGGTATCTTGTTTCCTTGCCTTTGTGTGTTTCTTATGTCCCTACATTGATTTGCACATCTGATGGTGATTCACATCTTCCAAACTTTGTGGAATGGCTTTTGTAGGGGAAGACTTTGACCTGCAGATAAGCCCAAGAATGCCAATTAGGTGGGGTACAGTGGCTCCGGTTTCGTATAGGCACAGTGGTATAGTCTCTGCACAACTTTTTAAATTGTGGTCAGTGTTAGTTATGACTCTAGGTGCCTCAGTGGTATAGGTTGCAGGAGTTTGTGGTGGTTTTGGTGGCTGCATAGGTTATTAGGTCAAGAACTTTACACATCCTTCAATTCTTGTCTTCCTCATATTAGGGAGTCTTATCCAGGGGTATCTCTTTTGGTATTGGGTCTGATATGGCTAACAAGCAGGTATAGCAGTATTGAGATCCAGGGTACAGGTTCTTAGAGTGGCTATGGAGCCAGGTTGTAGCCGTTACAACTTGAGATTCAGTTTTATCTCCAAGGCATGAGTGAGCACAGTTCTCTCACTGTGCTGAGGTTTGTTGTTCTGAGGTGTGTTCCAGCAGCTTGGTCCCAGGGAACTGAGTTGTAGGTGCGGTTTAGACCTGGGGGTAGGACATAGCATTGGCACAGTAATTGAAAAGAAAGGATTCTCTAGAGCAGTGGTTCTCAACCTTCCTAATGTCATGACCCTTTAATACAGTTCCTTATGTTGTGGTGACCCCTACCATAAAATTATTTTCGTTGCTACTTCCAGTTAAGTGGGGCTTTGGCTGTTTGGTTTGGAGGGTGGGTGACATAGCTCATCCAAGTTTCCCTTCCCTAGGACTTGAATCACCATGTCTGCTTGACCCCAGAAAGCAGGGCTACATGGGTTATCAGAGCTTCCTCATCTTGGAGGGTAGGGAGCTGGAGGTTCAATTGTTCCCTTGTGCTGGTGGCTTGAAGTCCCCACAGGATAGAATGCTGCCTCAGCTTTGGCACTGGGGGGCGTGACTGCTCCAATGTGCTGGAAGCCTAAGATGGGGATAGTATGTGTGTGTGTGTGTATGCTCATGCTGTGTCTGTTATGGGGTGGGGGAGTGTTGCGTCTGCTATGGAGCTGGGGGTATGACTGCTCTGGTAATTTGAGGTTTTAGGTCCAGCAGCTCAGACCTAAAAGGAGGGTACAATAGTAGCTGGGATGGAGAGGTGGTGGTGGAGCTGTTCTGATAGTTTGGCCTCTTAGGCAATGAGGTGTAGCAGTAGCTGGTTTCAGGGATAATCTGCTACCAGGTGGCATGGTACAGTGGCAGCTAGAGTTCAAGGGATACAATGGCTACTTGCCTGAAATCAGGAGACACTGTTTTTTTTTTTTTTTTTTGAGACAGTGTCCCACTATGTCGGGTAGAGTGCCATGGCATCACAGTGCACAGCAACCTCAAACTCTTGGGCTTAAGCGATTCTCTTGCCTCAGCCTCCCAAGTAGCTGGGACTACAGGCGCCCGCCACAATGCCCTGCATTTTTTGGTTGCAGTTGTCGTTGTTTAGCAGGTCTGGGCTGGATTTGAACCTGCCAGCTTCGGTGTATGTGGCCAGCACCCTACTCACTGAGCTATAGGCGCTGAGCCAGGACACACTCTTAACAGTGGCTGAGTTTCAAGATGGCACAAAGAAATAGCTTCACAGGCTCTGGAGCAGCAGACAGGGTATACTGTTGGCTCTTCTCTGGGGGAATGTGTGGATTCTAGGGAGCTTCCTCAGTTGAGCTGTGAGCCTCTGAGGATTGCAGGAGTCTTAGTAGTCAAGAGTGCAGGTGTCCACAGTGGTTATCTTTTCCTCACAGAGAGACGTCCTTCCTGGTTCCAAGCTGACCATGATTGAGGGATGGGGTGGTGGAAGTGAGATGTTTTCTTACCTCCTCTATGGAGCCATTGTAGGTTTCTGTACCTCTTAGGATTTCTGCTGCTGCTTTGCTGTTCCCTTGTGTCCTCTTTTAGTTATTTTGGCCAAAATACAGTCGTTTATTCATTTTTTTGTTGTCTGTGTTATGGGAGAGTGCTAGGAGCTTCTAGTCAACTATCTTTTTCTTTAGAGACAGAGTCTCACTTTGTCACCTTCAGTAGAGTGCAGTGGCATCACAGCTCACAGCAACCTCCAGCTCTTGAGCTTAGGCAATTCTCTTGCCTCAGCCTCCCAAGTAGTTGAGACTACAGGTGCTACCACAATGCCCAGCTCTTTTTTTGTTTCAGTTTGGCCAGGGCTGGGTTTGAACCCACCACCCTCGGTATAGGGGGCTGGCACCCTACTCACTGAGCCACAGGCGCTGCCCTTAACTATCTTATTGCTGTCACTCCATGCTAATTAATTTGTTGCATAGATAAAACTCTGGAATCAGACATAATTCATGGCTCTTTCTTCCTTTTAATCATTAATTCTAAATAGTATCTGTAAAAAGGTTCTGTAAAATTGCTATTTTTAATGGATAATTTTAGTCTGTAAATGACTTTCTACCTTTTTGCTGTACAAAATGTGTTTCACGTGTCACATGGCTAAAATTCCACATACTATGGAAAAGACAAATTTTGATTCTTAAACATACAATGCTGAATTTACCTGATTGATTTTGGGTGTAGGTGTGCCAAAATCCCATTTTCTATTCAGTTTTTGCTCTTTTTTTAGCACCTGGGAACAATCTGGTCTGTGATTTTTCAAAAAATGGTTTTTAAAAAGGGGATTAATGATATAGTTATAAATCCTTAAAGAAACTGGACATATGGAAATTCAGACTCTTTACATAATAATTATTAAATATTCTATTGAAAGAAATTTGGGCTTTTTCTACTTCTCATAACATAGCCATTTTTTAAAGCGAGGGCTGTTTTGGATTTCCGGAGCAAGATGGCGGCTGAGTAACAGCTTCCTTGCAACTGGGCAGAGTGAGCCTGGGGAGAGAAGACTTCAGGCATCTCTGGCTGGCAGAATTTGCCCAGAAACATCCCTTTGAGGACACAGGGAGACAGTGTGAGACTTCTGGACCCTATGAGGAAGGCAAAAGCAGGGGAGAACTGGCAAGTGGTTGTGTGTGTTCTTTTGGTTTAATCCTGCTGGCAGCTGTAACTACAGCAACAGTGAGACTGCAAACTAGAAAGGCCTTAAATGTGAGCTGTTGGGTCTTTTGGACATGGCACTCAGTTAAACTACCTTGGGAGAACTTGGGCAAGAGTGTGGAGGTCTTTGAGTGTTGTCTAGGGCCCCAGACTGAGCCACCTAGCCAGACGGAGCTACCAGTGTTTGGTTGTGGGCCGTGTGGAGCCATTGTGGGAGAACTGCCCAGGTTAGCTCCACCCTCAGGGTACCAGAACAAGCATCGGGTGGGAGTGAGTAATCTAGTGACTGAGCAGCCTAAAGGTGGGGACTGAGACGCCTTGCAGCTTTAGTCCTCAGGGGCATAGAGTGAGACCGGTTTTGGCACACTGGGTAAGTGGATAGCCACGTCAAGAGTGATCCCAGTGACAAGCGCTTTCCTGGGAAAGCTTCTGCTTAACCCAGGTTAGCAATTTAAAGTGCCTTCTAAATGGGCTGAGGAGGATTTAGGCTCTCCACCCTGCAGGGTTTGAGAAATCATTAGAGGCCTCCAGTCTCCATTTCGTACAGCTGTATCAGCATTGTGATTAACATATCATATCCCAGAAGATCACCTGTTGCCCAGACAATATTCAGCAAAATATGTATACTGCTTTGTTTTTGGTTTTGTTTTGTGTTGTTTTGTGTTTTTAATTTCAACATTTTCCCTATAGATTTTTCTTTTCTTTCTTTTATTTCTTCATTTTTCTAGTTTAAATATAATTTTCCATTGTTGCCTTTTTCAACAATTAGAATTTCATTTTTGCTAGTGTTTCTACCCCTATTATTTGGTTTTTTTCCCCCAGTTTTATCCTGTAAAGTTTTTGGTTT
>CAUYRH010117679.1:0-19003 GCA_963574655.1 Perodicticus potto | reverse complement strand
ACTCCTATAACTTTAACAGTAGAAGAAGACAAGATAACAGGAAAGGGGACTTCCCAAGTTGGGGTCAGGGAGGGTGAATTAGAGGGAGGAGTTTTGATCATGACTAGATCTCCAGGAGGGAAAAGTTCCTGTTTTAGTTAGCATGTCACTCCCCAAAAGGGGAGCAGGACTTTCAGGCATGATTAGGGAGGCATGAGAGAACAGCAAGTCATCCCAATTGCACCTTAGAGGCTGGGAGAAAAATTTGGTAACCGGCTGTCCAGACACCCCCTGTATAGTTATGGATTTGGGAAATAAAAGACCAGGATTGGAGAGAAGTACAGAAAAAGTTGCTCCAGTGTCCAAAAGAAATTTTCTCTCCTGGCAAACCTGGGGCTCTTAAGGGGTCATGACACAAGCTGGAGCCATGAGAATTTGCCCTGGGCACTCTCAGTCCAGTTTGGGCTCCGATGGGGTCCCTGTCCCAGGAGGCCTTAGCCTCCAGGGACAGGCCACCCTCCAGTGGTCACCCTTGCATTCTGGACAGGGGCCAGGCAAACTCACCATTTTTTAATACCTTGTAATACATACACTTTAATAAGTTATCCTTAGGCTGTTCTTGAGGATGTAGAATTCAGTAAGTTTATTTCTTGGAATCTACTACGGAGAGGAATCAGTTGGTGGTTTATGATGAAACGAATATGAGTACAAATTGGCATCAGATTTCAGACTGCAGATACAGAGTTGGGAAAGCAGCCATCTCAGTAAGAACCAAGGAGGGAACACATACACATGCAAACAAAATAGTTTAGGAGAGTTTAACAAAGGAATTATTTACAAGGTTGTGAGCAGAGTTAAAGGAAACAAACAAGGGGTGGTAAAATACACCAGGGTTGGCAACAGAAAGGAGCCTGACAGGACAGAAGGAACAGGGGAGAGAGCTCAGAGAGAGACGGCAGCCTTTGGAGAGGACCAGGGAAGAGAGGTATGGCCTCTGGGAGAAGGGAGCCAGCCGACTGGGGGCAGCTGGCGGAGAAGGAGGAGGTAAATAAACACTCCTCACTCTCCTTTCACTCTGGTTTCTTGCTAGTGCATCCTTTTAGCTGAACCCAACTGGAGCAAAAGTAAACTTGTTGAGATACAGAGTGTGCTGGAGAAGAGAGCAAGGGAAATCTGGAAGAGCAAACAGAAAATATCCTACAAGAAGGGCATTATGGTTCTCTGAATTTCAATGCAATGTTCAAAGCCCATAATGACACACAACCTTCGAAGAAGGTACTCACACAACACAGAGATACAATGAGAGACAGGTGACAGAAGCCAGTAATTCCCTTCGGTTCTAGATCAGCTTGAGCTCTCTTGATCAGCTAAAGCCATTTCAGCTTCAGAGCACAGTCGGAAATTCTCTCTACAGTCTTTTTATTTATTTATAATGAAAATCTGGCTTCCATTGCATACACTAGATGGAAAATCAAACCAGGCCAAAGCCCGAGAGTCTGGTTTATCATTAAAAGCGGTTACTTCCCTTTTAAGAGACAGCATGATCTCACTGGCAATAGCTGAAGTTGAGCAAACAGGCTAAGTCACATGGAGGAAATGGTTCCTGTAAAAATCTGGGGGTAGTCAGCAGGGACACAGTGTTGCTTTTGCCTCCACTTCACTTTTTTTTCACTTCGTTGGAAAATAGCACTAATATAAGGATTCATCTATCAATAGTAAAATATGAAGTTCAAGCCTCATATCTGCTCATGTTGTATTTCACAATGACACTTGACTTTTGTAAGTAAGAATGAGAGCGAGAAAGAGAGAGACAGGTGTGTGAGCATACAGAGAACATCATTCCAAATAACAAAAGCTTGGTCTGGCAAGATGGTTCACACTTGGAATCAATCTCAGCACTCTGAGATGCTGAAGCAGGAGGTCACCTGGAGCCCAGGAATCTAAGGCTGCAGTGAGCTATGGCCACGCCTCTGTGCCATATCTCTGTCACAAACAAACAATAAACAAACAAAAAGAATAATGAAAGTCTTACTTACTTCTATTTTGCAAGTCAACACAACACAAAACCACACTAGGATTACCAATAAATTTTTGGAAAAATAGCAAGGGTGATGTGATTAATTTCGACAGAAAAGAGAACAAATATTTTCAGTGGCACAGACTATACAGAATTAGTGCATTGCTTTAAACTTCATGGTCGTGGTGGGTATTAATCTATCACTAGCTCGAAACTCTCAGCCTAGTCAGCTATCCAGAATCATATACTGAAATCAAAGTTCTTGAGAAACTACACACTAGTTACTCAGTACTTGAAGCCATCACAGTTTAACAGGAGCTGGGGCTTAACAAGGAAACCATGACCAAAACTTGACAGCTCAGCACATTTACAAGAATGATTAAGGCAAAGTGGTTTTTGAGTTTGATTATTTATCTCTTAGCAAAGGAGTTGTAGAAGAAAAAATAAGACATATGTCTTATCCCTCTCACATATGTTTAGTTATCAAATATCTATTGCATAGAATTGAATATAAATGTTTTGTAATAGAAGAAATCAACAGGGTGAAATACTCAGGGAAGTCTTTTAGAACTGATGTGAGGCTGGAAGAACTGGTAGAATGTGGATGTGTGAGAAGGAAGAAACTGGCTATCCTAGGATATACGTATATGTGTATGCAGGTATTGTGTTCTGGGAATTTTAGAGGGACAGTAAATGCCAGTATGATTAGAAGAAATAAACACCTTCAGACAGAGAGGGGTATTTAGATGATGAAAACCCTGGAAGAGAAAGAAGGGCGAGGTCTTGGAAGGACAGACAGCAATGAGTTATTATAATTTACCAGCTAGGAGCAAGGTATTGTGTATGAGTGTCCTATGGCTTCATAACGAATTATCACAACTTTAGGGGCTCAAAAGAAACATCAATTTGTTATCTTACAATTCTGGATGTTAGAAATCCAAAATGAATCTCGCTAGGCTAACGCCAAGATATAAACAAGACTGTATTCTTGGCTTGGTGCCTGTAGCTCAGTGGTTAGGGTGCTGGTCACATACACCGAGGTAGGCAGGGTTCGCACCCAGCCTGGGCCAGCTAAACAACAACAACTGCAACAAAAAAATAGCTGGGCGTTGTGGCAGGTGCCTGTGGTCCCAGCTACTTGGGAGGCTGAGGCAAGAGAATCTCTTAAGCCCAAGAGTTTGAGGTTGCTGTGAGCTGTGACGGCACTCTACCCAGGGCAACATAGTGAGACACTATCTAAAAAAAAAAAAAAAAAAAAAAAGACTTTTCTTTCTGAATGTTCAAGAAAACAGCCTGTTCCTTTACTCTTTCTATTTCTTGTTGCCCCTTCCTCCATCTTCAAAGCCAGTAATCAGATCACTCCGGACTCTGCTCCCATCCTCCTTTCCCCTTCTCTGAGACTCCCGCTTCTCCCCTCCATCTTTTAAATACCTTTGCGATTACCCTGGGTCCACTTGGATCATCCAAGATATTCTCTCCATGTTAAGTTCCTTAATTTAAACACAACTACAAAGTCCCTTTTTGCAATGAAAGCTAACACATTCATTGGTTCTGGGGATGAGAATGTGGGCATTGTGGGGAAACCATGATTCTGCCTACCACGTATGGTACAGTGACTTAATTCCTGCCCTGAATCAGTAAACAGGTGTCAGCTTTTCAACATTATCGCCAAAGCAAAAGTGCTAAGGAGGAATGTATCACCCATCTCATTCTTTATAATAACTGCTTTTGGTACATAATAATTCTAGAAATTACCAGCACACATGAGAATACAGTGTTGCTGATGTACATAGAGGATGCACACTTCTCCCCATCCCCCACTGCATGCAGTTCAGACTGGCTTACAACTCAAGGATTCTGCAAGCACAGAAAGACTCTGCAACTTGGAAAGAACAGGCTCCCCAGCAAATGGAAAACTACAGTGCTCTGAGACTTTAGGAAATAGTACAGACATACCTAATGTGAGCGACCACAGGAAGGAACTGGATCATGTTAGCAAATCCCGAGTGCTTAATTTCACTTCTTGTTTTAACATTAGTTTGATTTACTTCATGGGCTATAAATGTAAGTTGTTATTTTGGTGACATGAATGGTGGAAACGTCCAAGTGTCTATTCCACTGTAGTCAGAAGGAGTGGCATTTCTAAATGGTTTCTTAGTAATAGATGAGAGCTGACTCAATCATTCGTTTAACAAAGACACAATGCAAGTTAACTCTGTGCAAGACAAAAAGGACAGAAAAATAACATTCTGTTCATAATCTCATGGTCTTGGAATGGTCACAACAGTCATATGACATAGAGACATCATCTCCTACTTGCAGGTGAAAGAATAAATTCTCAAAAAGATTGGTTCACACAAGGACATGTAGCTAAGAAATGATAGAGCAGGAATTTGGACACAGGATCAACCTGGGGTTAAGGCCCACCTTCTTCTCCCCACACAATATGGGTTCCCCCTGGCTTTAGATCCTTTTATAAGAAATACTTTATATCTTGACATTTTGGGTTAATATCCTATTAAATGATTATATTGAATTAAACAATTAAGGAACTCATGACCTTGCAAAAATTTACAAATCTTTTTCCTAATCAGTCATATGTAACAGGGCCCTAGAATCCTGAGATCTATGGATACCTGTCAGCCACAATTACTGTATGCTCAGCCCACCTTAACGCTGATACACACATTAACAATTGAAAATTATTCAAAACAATTTTCCCAATCAGCAAATGCTGCAGAATCTCAGAGGTTGCGCTTAAAGTCAAGGCCTGGAGGGAGGTCAGTGGAAGCTTCTGGAAGAGGGCCAGATTTGAACTGAGTCTACAGGAGTAATGCAGATTTGGATAGGCACTTAGAGTATGAGCTGGCAGATCAAATAAAAACTAAAAGGCAAGAAAGATAAGGAGCCCATTGCCTTTTGAAAGGCATTGAGTCAATTGTTTGGAAGGAGAGAGTGATATAAAAATATGGAATATAAATAATGCGGGTTTTTTTTTTTTTTTGCAGTTTTTGGCCGGGGCCGGGTTTGAACCCGCCACCTCCGGTATATGGGCCCAGCGCCTTATTCCTTTGAGTCACAGGCGCCAACCCAAATAATGAGGTTTTATGAAAGTTCTTCCCAATCCTTCCAGACAATTTATCCCTTCCTTCCTTATGCTCCCATAATATTTCCTCCATATCGTCACGATTGGCATAAATAATCATAAGGACATAGATAACACTAATATATAGTAATTCAGAAGTAAGAAGTTTAAGAATATATTTCCTTTTTATTTTTTACATTTTTAAATTTGCTTTGTAGAGTCACAGTCTTACTGTTGCCCAGGCCAGTCTTGATCCTTGGCCTCCAATGATCCTCCCACATTGGCCTCCCAAAGTGCTAAGATTATAGGTGTAAGCCATTGCACCCAGCCTAAAATATATTTCTACTGTGACATTTAATGTTTTGCACCATAATTATGTTTATGATATCTTGCTAACTATTCAATCCATGGAGCTCATAGTAGGACAGCAAAAATTATGGATTGATTGATTATTTGAATCAGTGAATAAATGAATGAATACATCCTCCATTAGCTGTGAACACTAAGTAGGCTCCTAGCCTACTCATCTTTATATCTCTGCATATAGGTTCTCAATAAATGTTTATAAAAAGGGTTTATTCAGTCTAATTCCTACTAATTCTTCGAGGATTCTTCTTCCTTTTTTTCTTACTTTCTTCCATCTTCCCCCTTTTGAAGACTTTCCAAATCACTACCCAGACAAGTGTAGCATACACCTGCAAAGTAGGTGCCCCACCTCTCTGCACCAGCAGTTCCCCCCTGCACAAGAGTGCTAGGAGTCACTTCATGTCCGATTCTAAGGGCCAATTAAAAAATGTCCAGAATTTTGCAAGCCAGTTGTTGAGCCTAACCATTGTTAAAATGTCAGTTATATAAACTTAAAATGAAATAAATTATATTTTAAAACTCATTCATTGCGGGCAGCACCTGTGGCTCAGTGAGTAGAGTGCCAGCCCCATATACAGAGGGTGGTGGGTTCAAATCCAGCCCCAGCCAAACTGCAAGCAAAAAATAGCTGGGTGTTGTGACAGGCACCTGTAGTCCCAGCTACTCGGGAGGCTGAGGCAAGAGAATCGGCTAAGCCCAAGAGTTGGAGGTTGCTGTGAGCTGTGATGCCACAGCACTCTACCGAGGGTGAAAAAGTGAGACTCTGTCTCAAAAAACAAAGCTCACTCATACAGATGTTTTTGAAAATAATTGTATTATTTGTGATCATTGTATTATTAATGATCATAATGACAGTAACTTAAGTATACTGAGCCTTCAGTATGTGATAGAGAGAGTGCAAAGTTCGTTACATCCTCATTTAATCCTCACGACCACCTGTGAGGTAGGTGGTATTTTCTACATTTTATAGTTGAGACTAGGATTTGAGGGCCTAAGTAGCTTGTTCAATGCATCACACTTAGTAATCAATAAAGCCAGGATTTGAAACCACACAGTCTCACTTAACAACATGAGCCTTCAATGATGACTTTGGAGCTTCCACACCACCTCCTATTATTTGCTTAGTATTTTTTCTTTCAATTAACTCACTTCTTTCATTTCAATATGAAGTCTAACAATTAAATGTAAAACTCACCCCTAGAAAAAGTGCTACATACATCATGGTTAAAAATGGTCACTTTCAAAATACTCCCCCTGGCCATCTGGTGACAGTAGTGTTATTCACCAATGAGGCATATAGCACTTTTTCAAGAAAAGTTTGCCAACTTAATTGTCAGACCTCCTACAACGACAGCTCTGACGACTATTCCAGAAAAGGAGTCCCAAAATTGCTTTGA
Source organism: Perodicticus potto (assembly GCA_963574655.1). Taxonomy (NCBI): domain Eukaryota; kingdom Metazoa; phylum Chordata; class Mammalia; order Primates; family Lorisidae; genus Perodicticus; species Perodicticus potto. The sequence goes on along the minus strand of CAUYRH010117679.1, from coordinate 12,159 downwards.
AGGGTGGACTGGGTGCGGCTTCGGTGCACAGCTGCCCAGGGGAGCACTTTGAAGTTGAGTGTGAGGTACGTAGCACTTTTTCTAGGATGAACTTAATTGTCTGACCTCAGACATTTAGCTGCATTTGTGAAATCACAGGTTTGATCTTCCCATGTTCTTCCAAAAACATATTAAAATATACACACAACTATAGCTGCCTCACACCTGTATGCCTCCCCGTCACGCCCCTCTCTTCTCTGCACCGGCGCCCTCTCACCCCCCTCTCCTACCCTGCGCCCTTCTACTGGAGCTTCCCCACCTCACTGCCTTCTCCACTGCTGGAAGCCTTTGTCTCTTGCCTCCAGGGCCAGTGGCAGCTGCAGGGAATGAGGGAGCAAGGGTCTGGAGGCTGAGTACATCGGATGGAGGTGGTCCCTAAGGAGTCCCCTTCATTGAGCTGTTATCAACAACCATATCACAGTTGTAAACAGTTTATTAAGTGCCCAGCATGATACTGACATCTTAAATCAGAGACAGCAAACCCCTCTGCATATAGTTGCTGACCTTGGAAACGTGCAACTGGTGGAAACCCTGCTGAAGGCAGGCTGGGACTTGAAGGTTGTTGATAAGGTAGCTTTGTGGACTTGGGTTTGTTTGCCTGAGATGGTTGCTAAGCCCTCCCTGTCGGCTGTCAGCCTTGAGCAGCCATGAGAATGTACTCTCCGGGAACTGAGCACAAACTGGGGAAACCTTGCATCATCAGGGTCAGTAAAACATTCCAGTTTGGGTTGAGATATGTCAGTAAGAATTTTTACTCTAATGGAAAAATGTGTTTTGTTTTTTTTTAAAGTAAAATATACACACAACTATAAAGTAAAAATGTTTCACCTTTCATGGCATACTTTCAGAAACACTGATCTTGTCTACACCACCCTGAAGGATGGTATCTGTAAAACACTCATTAGAATGCCTGTGCCACTGCCCCATGCCATCAGAGATGGCTCTTTCTCTGTCCTGTGGATTCTTGATCTTCCTGGTAACGAGTTAGGGGGCTAAGATTTCTCCTGAAGGACAGTGGCCCTGGTTTGTCAGCAGGGACACAAATATTATTTGAGACACTAGATTGGTATTTGGGTGTTGGGACAAGAAAGGGGTCGTTTAGCATCCTAGCCACACCACTTTCTCAAGTCTAGGTGACCAGGACTCTCAGGTTTATAGTTTTACATCTAAGATTAGGTAAAATTAAACACCCTTTTGCTTTTTCTTATTCCTGATCCTCAGCTGTAATACAATCTCTGTTACTTAAAAGATGGAATTTAGCTGTATCTGAGTCTCCTGGTCAAATGACCTCTCATAGAACTCCAGCCTCAAATTAATATCTAAAAGACAACCTTTCTGAAACCAATCCCATGCATAACACAGACACTCGGTGGAGAATTAAATTAAATTCTAAGGAGAATTAAAAATTGTTTGTCAGCTATCTAAAGTCTTTAAATGAAAGTCCTGTCTAGACAAGTTTTGCTACTATTTGGTCTGCCATCCTAATCCAGTCTTTTATTCCGTGGAAACACAGCTGACTGCGGAGTCTCTCAGAGTGGGTTATAAGTGCAAGATGACATTCTGAACAGGGCAGCCTTGGAGAGACGAGACGGTGTTTGATCACTCACTCTGTTCCTCAACATTAGGAAGTCCTTATCCCTGCCAGGAAAGACATTTCTAGTTTGTTTAAAGTATCAAAGATTAAAAGATTAAACAAGAGGTTAGAACCAAAACATGATTTTGATGAAGAAAATACAGTAGTTGAAGAAAAATCCTCACCAAATATAGATAGTAGAAAAAGGGTTACATTGACCGCCTCCCAGTTTCAGCACTCAGTTATGTAAATTTAGTGTGTGCGTGTGACCAGGAAGGTATGATCAGCTCACTGTCCTCTGAACAGGCTGCCCTGAGACTTCAGCCATACTCCCAAGGAAATTCAGGCCAAATCCCAGAGCGCCATCACACAGGGAAGAAGACTCCAGTTTGGCTGTTACCATATTGTAGTGTTATTGTCTTCCTGTCTGTTGCTCCATCTGTGAACAGCTTGGCAGTAAAAATGATGTTCTATTTATCTTTATAATTCACTTCCTAAAATAGTGTCTGGCACACAGTCCATCTCCCATAAAAATGTAACTGCCTGAATGTATGACGGTAAATCAGGGGCCTCCTGAGAGTGTTGGATGATCTTTTTACCAGTTTTATGTCTTGTTAGAACTTAGAAGTCTTTTCCAATAATTCTGTGAGAATGAGGAGGCAGAAATGATTAAAATTATTTGGAAAAAATCCCCAAACATAGGGAGGGTGGCTTTGACCCATCACAAAGATGATAGGTGGAAGATGTAAGAATAAACTTGCAATTTAAACACAAAATTAGGTACTAATTATGACATATCCTACCAATATCCTGGCAGGGACAAGGACTTGGGAGATTTAGAAGGCCAAATAGAGCATGACTTTGATAATTTATGCATCACAGAAGTTGTGAATGCGAGAAGCATGGCTTTAAAAGAATAAATAACTTTAGAGAAAACAATGATGAGTAGTTTCGAGTTGCCTTAGTGGTAGACGCTGAAAAGTCCAATTATTAGAAATATTCCAGGCTCGGTGCCCGTAGCTCAGCGGTTACGGCGCCAGCCACATACCCTGAGGCTGGAGGGTTCAAATCTGACCCGGGCCAGCTAAACAACAATGACAACTGTAACAAAAATAGCCAGGCATTGTGGCGGGCACCGGTAGTCCCAGCTACTTGGGAGACTGAGGCAAGAGAATCGGTTAAGCCGGAGAGTTTCAGTTTGTGGTGAACTGTGACGCTATGGCACTCTAACTGAGGGTGACATAGGGAGATTCTGTCTCAATAAAAAAAAAAAGAAAGAAAGAAATATTCCAAAAGGGCAATGATTAAGATGATTATTTTATACTATTAACAAGAATTGATTTATCTGATTACCACACTCCTTTGTCAACACTCCTGTTACCCATTGAATATATAGGTCAGGCAGACAGAGAAAAGGGCTAGGAAGGTGTGGCTGTCAGGGTAATAATTCTCAATGTGGGATATACAGTAAATCATCTGAGGGACATTTAATAACACAGATACTCACACCACCAGCCAGAGGATTGATATCAGACTCTTTGGGAGTTACATCTGGGGCATTGGTATTCTGAAATCTCCTCAGGTGACTCTCACATGCAGAGGACATTGAAACCCACTTCATTAGGGAGTCTTAGCATTTGTTTAGTGGGTCACAACCAACACTTCATAAAAGGAATGGAATGCAAAAAGATGATAGTATCCTACATAATAAAGGCAAGATATGTTTTGTACAACTTTAACTTCAGTTGTGCGGTGGGTGGATGTGTGTGTGCAATGTAAAATAGGCTTATTAAGGCTATGTGTTGTGTTCCCAAACGTTCAACAAGTCCTGATTTGGGTGGATATGTCTGTGGTCAGGATCCCCCCAGGCAGAAGCAACGGGGACAGGGGCAGATGCAGTGGGGTGGCCATATTCTTCTCTGTGTTAGTTTGGGGCCAGATATGTGGCTCAGTCGTACTTCAGAAGATTAGAATCACAGAGCTGGAAGGAGCTTCATTTTTAAATCAATTGCCCTCCTTTCATGACTGACAAATTTCGTCAGACTAAGGGTCTGTCTTACAGTGATATAAGAAAAAATGTGTGGCTAAGTGGAAAACTATGCATTGTCTAATACCATGATGTTTCAGAATATCTTCCTCTAAATCTTTGGACATTATTTACCACTCTGAAAATTATTAGTAACTGATAGAATAAATTCTTGTCTGTAGACTTGCAAATTCTTTTCTGTGAGGAGAGGTTGAAGTGACTTCTGCCCCAACTTGGGAGAAGTCAGAGTTTACTCCCTGAGCACACTCATGTCAGCATGACTTGACTTTGAACCACTCGTAACATCTGCGTAATTCTAACTTTATAAGTTACATACAATATTTAACCAGAGCCACGATTTTATCTTTCTTTTGAAAAGGATATCCTTCTTTGACAGTGGTAATTCTCTCTTTAGAACATGACAGGTCTTTTTACTTTGTGGTCTTTTCTTTCTGTGGGCCAAATTGCCCCCACTTCCTGACCCCACGCCAGCCTTCCAACCTGCCGTAGTCTAGCCACAAACAGGATCTGAACTCACCACAGATGTTAGACCTGGATTTAACCCAAGAAAACCATGCCCATTGTTAAGTAATACCATGTCGTGTCTATACTTTCATGTAAAACAGAGCACAAGCTTATGAAATCTTGGAAATCAAATTAAATTTAACTTTTAGAATATTTTTCTAGTCACGTGCCTTGTTCATTTCAACAAACATTTATAAAGAACTTACTTCCTTTTCGGGCACCATGATAGAGTAAAACGGAAAAACTTACTACTGTAAAAGACCTACCAGTAACAGAAAAAAACAGACTGAGTGCTTTTTGAAATACACAGCTAAGCTTAAAAGAAAATAGGACAAATGGTGCTAGAACAACTGGACATCTACATACAAAAAGAAGGGAACCTAGATGTGCCTTCCACCCTTCACAAAAATGAATTGTAGACCTAAATGCAAGCTTCAAACTATAAAACTCCTAGAAGATAACATACTAGATGACTTCAGTATGGCATTAACATTCTAAATGCAACATCAAAGATGCAGTCTATAAAAGGCATAACTGATAAACTGGACTTCATTAAAATAAAAACTGCTCTGTGAAGATACCCTTAAGCGAATGAGAAGATGAGCCATAGACTTGGGGAAAATATTTGTAAAATACATATCTGATAAGGAACTGTTAATCCAAAACATACAAACAACTCTTGAAACTCCCCAATAAGAAAAAAAAAATTTAAACATGAGAAATATCTGAACAGACATCTTATGAAAGAAGAGGTACCAAATAACAAAGAAACGTAAAAGAAGTACCAGATCACAAATAAATGTAAAAGACAGTCACATCATATGTCATTAAGAAAATATAAATTAAAAAGACATCGAGATAACTTTTGCACACCTGTTAGAATGGCCAAAACACTGACACCACCAAATGCTACTGAGGATATGGAGCCACAGGAATTCCTTCATTACTAGTGAAAATGCAAACTGGTGTACCTAAATCAGGAGGCAGTTTGGCAATTTCTTATAAAACTAAACATACTCGTACCATATGATCCAGCATTCTTGTTCCTCGCCATTTACCCAAATGAGTTGAAAACATTCATACAAAAATCTGCACGCAGATGTTTATAGCAGCTTTGTTCATAATTGCCAAAACTTGAAAGTAACCGAGTGTCCTTCAGTAAGAAAATGGATAGTCAATGTACTTTATTATTTATTTATTTATTTTAATTTACTGAAACAAAGTTTTTCTCAGTCACCCTGGGTAGATTGCCACAGTATTGTTATAGCTCATAGCAACCTCAAACTCTTAGACTCCAGAGATCCTCTTGCCTCAGCATCCCAGGTAGCTGGGACTACAGGTGCCTGTCACAAATCCTAGCTAATTTTTCTATATTTAGTAGACATATTGTCCCACTCTTGCTCAGGCTCATCTCAAACTCCTGAGCTCAAGCAATCCACCCGTCTTGGCCTCCCAAAGTGGTGGGATTACAGGTGTGAGTCACCATGCCCAAATTGACTTTAAACAAACTGAGAAATGGTAAGTGGAGAAAGAATAATCTCTTCAACAAATGGTACTAGAAACATTAAATATCTACACGGAAAACAATAACTGTCAACCCTCACACCATGTACAATAATTAATGCAACTCAACACACCATGTACAATAATTAACTCAAAACTTACATTTAAAATTTAAAATTATAAGCTTCTAGAATAAAAATATAGAAAATCTTTGCAAATGGAGGTAATTATTTCTTAAACAGGAACATGAACCAGAAAAGAAAACACTAACGAAGTTCGCTTCATCAAAATATACAACTTATAAGGAGGTAAGTTACAGATAGGTAAAAAATATTATAAAAATATAGGAAAAAAACCTTATAATTCAATAATAAGAAGGTACACACATTTTTAAATCTACAGAAAAATAAAATAGATACCTCACAAAAGAAAATACATAAATGGGCATAAGACACAAAAAGATTCTAAATATGACTAGTCTTAAAGAAATTTCATTTGAAAGCCATAATGCACCAATGCATGGCTACAGGATAGTGAAAATTAAAAACACTGATTAAAAAAAAAAAAAAACACTGATAATTCCAAGGGTTGGTGAAGATGTGAGCAGCTAGAATTTTCTTTTTTTTTTAATTCTTAATTAAATCATAACTGGGTACATTAATGCATTTATGGGGTACAATGTGCTGATTTGATATACAATGTGGAATGCTTACATCTGATTCACATAACTGTCTCCTTGCTTACTTATTTGTTATGGCAAAAACATTCATACTCTATTCTTAATCATATAGAACTTTCATGTATTGCAAGTGGCTATGAAAAATAGTACAAGCACTTTAGAAAACAGTTTAGAAGTTTCTTGTAAAAACAAAACATATACATACCTGATTCAGCTCCCTGTTCTTGATATTACATTGTATAATACAGCTTGTATAAAAATTTATATTTTTAAAAAGCATATGTGATATTAATATGCCCATCGATTAGAATTATAGTGATAATTTTTTAAAAAGCACACACCATATGATTCAGTAATTCAACTAGTAGGTGATTATGTAAGAAAAATAAATACATATGTCCACACAAAAAAATTATACGTGAATGATCATAGCGGTTTCATTTGTAATAATCCCAGACTGGAAATAACCCAAATGTTTATCAATTCATTTTGGAATAAAAATGGTTGTGGTATTTCCATACCATGGAACTCTTCTCAGCAATAAAAAAAGAACAAACTATTATACACACAACATAGTATAGGTAAGTGGAGAAAGAATAATCTCTTCAAACTATACACACGACATAGTATTGTTAAGAACCAACCATAGGATGGTGGAACCAATCCTATGGTTGGTTCTTAACAATACTATACTATGTGAAAGGAGTTAGATGCAAAACAGTACATAATGTTATTTCCTTTTAATGAAACTCTAGAAAAGACAAATCTAGCTAATAATGGCAAGATTATTAAGCAGATCAGTGGGCTGCCCTGGTGGGGCAGTTATTGACTGAAAAGGGCATAAGAATACTGTCTGGGATGATAGATATATTCTGTTATGTCTGTGGTGACAATTGAATTATTTCATGCTTTTGTAAACTTATATACTTAAGGTTGGTAAATTTTTATTGCAAATAAATTATACCTCAATAGATAAATGGAACAAGATATATGGTCTATTGCTCTTGCAAAAAGCAAATTGCATTATAAAACAAACATAGTAATAACAAAGTGAACTAAAATATCAGGCAATGATATGAGTGACGAAATTTTAAGCATCATTGTGCTAAGTTACGAAGGTCATTGAACAGTCTAATGAAGAGTACAGATGTTCATGTTCTTGACTTCCTAAAGTGAAGAATACATTTTTAAAATATTAAATTTAACCACCCTAATAGGATACAGTAGAAATAAAATATATGACTTCAACCCACAACTAAAAAGTAAAAGAAATTTTAAAAAATCCATCCAAAAGAATTAAAGAAAGATTTTAAAAATAAAGCATAGAACAAAATAGTATAAATAGTCCAAAATAAAACTGTAGGTGTACATCCAAGTAAAATCACAAATCACAGAATAAGTGGACATTTACCCAGTAAAAGACAGAGTCAGATTGGGATGCCTACTATGTGCCAAGGGTGCATGGCACAAGAGATAAGAAGAGGTAAGAAGTTTCTGATAAAATGAGAAATCTGGCAAATAATTACTCAATCTTCATTATCTTGAGGTGTGTCTGGGGGCAAAGGTCATCCCAGGGTATTGCGGGAAAACTGGTCACAGGGGCACAATCCCCTCTGTGAAGTCACTGAGTTGGGTAAGAAGTAGAAGTGACAATGAAAATACATAAATGCCTAAGAAACTGGGGAGAACAGGAGCGAGGGGAACATTTCACCCCCAGCTTTGCTTTTCACCTGGTACTGTTACCAGCAACCTGCTCCTTAGCTCAAATGTCCAAACCTTGTCTGGAGCCTGAGAATGATTTGAGAAGGAAACTAAGCCCTGTTTCTGCTCAACCCTACACTGAAATTAGAGGTCTGAGGAAAGAACTAGGTTCAAATCCAATGTACTCAATACTATTATGAAACCAATATCTAAATACTACACATTCCTATGAATTATAAAACACAAAGATAGCCCAGAAAGACAGAGGACAGAGGAGGGAGAGGAGAGGGGAGGGTATTTGGCTGGATTTCACCTAATGTGCACAATGCAAGGGTACATTTCAGAACAACAAAGAGTATATTATAAATGTCTTACCAGAAAATAAGTAAGTGAGGTGATGGTTATGTTAGTTGGATTTCATATTCCCAGAGTGTGTCTCTAGCCTGAGACATGAATTTGAGGGACGATGACCTGATAAACTCTTATATGCACATGTCAGGGATTCATTTCATTCTCTATTTCAGCAGTATGGCATCTCCAGAAGAGGATCCTTTTGAGGGTAGCAATGTCTAACTCGGTGGAATCAAACCATCATGGAAAGTACTTGTTAAGGCTAAATAAGGATCTTTTGCATCAGATACTTCTGTGCCTTGAGGAGTTAGCATAGTTAGAATACCTGGATTCATAAATCCACATTTGATTCACTTCTGTATCCCACCTAACCCTTAAGACTGTTCCCTTCTCTATGCATCTCCATGAAAAAAAAAAAAATTATGAGCAGATAGTGTGTTTACCTTTGGCTTACTAAATTTTCTGTTTTCTACCTCATTCTTTACTTCTTTGCACCTCCACTCTTCTGCAATTTCCTGAGAGGCAGAGCCCACGCCCATTTCATTTTAGTTACAATGTCTAGAATGTAATAGTAGGCACTTTGAATTGAGATGATGGAATAGTTGCTAAGATTTCTGCCAATTTTTCTTTTAAAGATCATTTTGAATGATTTTTAGTTGCACTTATTAATGATAAAATTATGTTATGCTCTTACATAAATGCTAATAATTTTTACATTCTCCAGAATCAATTTTTGAAAATTTTAAACATGTCTGTCCGTATGCTATTCAAAGACCTAGAAGTTGAGATAGTGGTGGCATTCAAGATAGCGTGAATGAAGTCCAGTGCAAAGATGGCTGTAGTGCCACATAGATCTTGAAACCGCAGCACCTGTTGCTTCCTAAAGGTCCCTCAAAGGTTGGTGTGGCACGAAAAGTGGGAAGCCATCAGAATCTTTCTGCCTAAGCTCCCATGACTTAATTCCTCTTATCCTTATGGTATTTCCTGTTGCCCAAAGGGAAAAATAAATTCTTTGTGATTCCTATTAAGTCCTTTTAGTCATTAGTTATTGCTGCAGGATAAAAGGACAAAGGCTAAATTAATTTTATTGCTAAATCCCGGATACTTAAGAGGCTTCTTTCGTTTTTTTTTTTTTTTTCTGTTTTGCAGTTCAGCAAGGCCGGGTTTGAACCCACCACCTTCGGTATATGGTGCCAGCGCCCTACTCAATGAGCCACAGGCGCCACCCAAGGCTTCTTTCTTTCCTTATTTTTTTTTAACTTTTCACTGACAAACTTCATCCAGTAACCCCAGAGTTGGTTAGGAAGAAAGGAACAAAGATGTACAGAGTTACTCCTCCATGTGACATGCTGTACTGTGCACTTTTACAACTGTACTTCTATACAGAGTATATTATAAATGTCTTACCAGAAAATACGTGAGGTGATGGTTATGTTAATTAGCTGGATTTAAACATTCCACATTGTATATCAAATCATCATATTGTACCCTCTAAATGCATATAGTTATGATTTAATAAAAATTAAGTTAAAAAATTCTAAACAAGAACTGGCCCTTGAGATAAGTAACATTGAAACAATTGCAAGTCATGCAACACCAGACCCCCTGTACCACAGCCATAACTATAGCTTTACTTAGGCAAGGGACTGATCCAGTAATATTCCTCCCGAGAGACCATCCACTATGGACTGCTGTGCATTTGAGTGTCTCTGTGCCCTTTATTAGCCTTCTGCAGTACAGGACCTAATTGTGCTACAGTGCAGCATTTGTTTCCACTCCTGAGTATGGATTGTATGTTATGTGCAGGAATAAAGCTTTCCTTGTCTCCATTTATAGATATCATGTTTTTCAGTTGATAATTTAGAGAACACCGGAAAGGGAATTTTCTAGTACTTTATTGAGCAACCTAGCTGTTTGAGTTAGCATACTATCAGTTTCGTCTTCACAATAAAGTTGCTTTTTTTAACCTTAAAAAAAAAAAAAAAAGAAGTAGGAGAAGGGCATTCTTGGCAAAAAGAAAAGCCTGAGCCAAAGCACAGAGGAGAGAAATGGCATATTATTATAGAGACAAATAATTTCACATTCCCAGAGTGTGTCTCTAACCTGAGACATGAATTTGAGAGACAATGACCTGATAAATTCTTATATGCACATGTCAGGGATTCGTTTCATTCTCTATTTCAGGAGTATGACATCACCAGAAGAAGGTCATTTTGAGGGTAGCAATGTCTAACTCAGTCGAACCATCATGGGAAAGTACTTGTTATGTCTAAGGATCTTTTGCATCAGATACTTCTATGCCTTGAGGAGTTAGCATAGTTAGAATACCTGGATTCATAAATCCACATTTGATTCACTTCTGTGTCCCACCTAACCCTTAAGATGTTCCCTTCTCTATGCATTTGCATGAAAAAAAATTCGGAGCTGTTAGTGTATTTACCTTTGGCTTACTAAATTTTCTGTTTTCAACCTCATTTTTTACTTCTTTGCACCTCCACTCTTCTGCAATTTCCTGGAAGGCAGAGCCCATGCCCATTTCATTTTAGTTATAATAAGATGATGGAATAGTTGCTAAGATTTCTGCCAGTTTTTTTTAAAAGATCATTTTAAAAGATTTTTTAGTTTTTAATTTTTTAAATTATTTTTTATTAAATCTTAACTTTGTACATTGATGCATTTATGGGGTTCAGTGTGCTGCTTCAATATATAATGTGGAATATTTACATTGAACTAAGTAACACATCCATCACAATTATACTCATTTCTTAATAGTTCTGAAATTTACCATTGCATCATGTACATTAGGTGAGGTCCCCCCAAATGCCCTCGCTCCTCTTATACTCCTCCCCTTCTCCCCTCCCCTCTCTCTCCTCTTCCCTTCAACTTTCTGGACTATAGTTATGTTTTGCCCTTAGTATGAGTGTGTAGGTGGTTATATATTGATTTCATAGTAGTATTGACTGATACTTTTTTTTCAATTCTTGACATACTTTACTAAGAAGAAAATGTTCCAGCTCTATATAGGTAAACATAAAAGATGTGAAGTCTCCATCCATTTTTATGGCTGCATAGTATTTCATGGTGTACATGTACCACAATTTGTTAATCCATTCACGGGTTGATGGGCACTTGGGCTGTTTCCATGTCTTGGCTATTATGAATTGGGCTGCAATAAACATTCTGGTGGAAATGTCTTTGTTGTGAAATAATTTTTGATCATCTGGGTATATACCTAGTAGAGGAATTATAGGATCGAACAGTAGGTCTACATTTAGTTCCTTGAGTGTTCTGTAAACTTCTTTCCCAAAAGGTCATATTAGCTTCCATTCCCACCAGTAGTGTAGAAGCGTTCCCTGCTCTCTGCATTCATGCCAACCTCTGTAGTTTGGGGATTTTGTGATGTGGGCTAATCTTACAGGAGTTAGATGGTATCTCAAAGTGGTTTTGATTGGCATTTCTCTGATTAAAGATAACGGGCATTTTTTCATGTGTTTGTAGGCCATTGCACCTGTCTTCATCAGAGAAGTTTCTGTTCAAGTATCTTGCCCACATAGAAATGGGGCTATTTATTCTTTTCTTATTGATTAGTTTGAGTTCTCTGTAGATTCTAGTTATCAGATCTTTGTCAGAAGCATAACCTGCAAAAATCTTCTCCCATTCTGAAGGTTGTCTGTTTGCTTTACTTACTGTGCTCTTGGCTGTGCAAAAGCTTTTTAGTTTGATCAGATCCCAGTAATGTATTTTTGGTGTTGCTTCAATTGC
>CAUYRH010117678.1:0-17819 GCA_963574655.1 Perodicticus potto | reverse complement strand
TGGTCTCAGACATCTGGCCTCAAATGATCCTCCCACCTTGGCCTCCCAAAGTGCTGGGCTCACAAGTATGAGCCACCACACCTGTGTGGAGTTAAGTATTCTTAAGGACACCATTAAAGATGCAGCCCTAAAAAGAATGCGATTGGATATGGGACCATAAAGTCTTGGAAATAGTGCCAGTTCCACCGTCAGCCCTCGGCGCACCGAGGTCCCCCGCAGCTGCGGCGTGCTCCCCGGGCCTCAAGCATGGGCAGAAAGAAAAGTGACGAAAAGAGCACCTACTTGTCCCTCTGGGCCTGGGCCTTGGAGTGCTGGTCAGGCTTGGCCTGGTCTCCTGGCGCATCTTGCCTGTGCTTGCTGGCTCCCTTCAGTTTCTCGGAGAGCGCCAGGTTACGCTCCTTCTCTGCTTCCACCAGGGCGGCCATCTGGGCGGCTTCATCCTTCGCTAGCCTGGATTCCTGCAAGAAGAATGAAACCTGAGAGGCTGCCGAGTCGCCCTCCCCCAGGTTAGGAACCCTAAGACACAGACACTCGATGAACCTGGGATGGAAAGGAGAGGGAGAAGAGTGAATGCCAGAAGGCCGGGCAGCAGAAAAAGCAAGAGGCCGCGAGCTCCGCTCACCTCCTGCAGAAGTCGGATCTTATTCTCCAAGAGCTCGTAAACGTGCTCTGTCTCCTGCTCGCGCTCCTCGAACTGGCGCCGGAGCTCGGCTTCATTACGGCTGTTGGGATTCTCCACATCAGTCCTACAACCACAGAGCATCGGACAGTCAGAGGCAGACGAACAATCTAGCAAGTGGACCCGCTTGGTAACGCACAGTCACGCTGATAAGAAAAATGAAGAGGGGAAAACCCCTCTCCAGTTATCTGGGGAAATGATCTCTTCACCCTTTCCACGTAATCTCTTAGGAACTCTCATTTCTCGTTGCTTTGTCAAGCAGAACCTATCTGACCCCTACAGGCTTCTTTACTGCGACAGCTCCTAGAGGAGGGCCTCTCCCTTGGAAGGCGGGTAGTCCGCAACTCAGCATTCACAGTCGCTGTCATCAGTCCCGGACTCTTTCATTTAGGCTGCTTTCCTAGGCTGCTTTGCTAGTTTCCTGCCTTTTCTTGCTCTTTGAATTTAACATGGCCTTTCCCTTTAGGTTGCTGGACAGGCAATGCATTTAGACAGCCACAGAAATGTTCTCCTCATTTCCAGCCAGTAATCCATAGGAGACTATCCTGAATACCTATGCAGAGTTCTCCGGGTTCTCCCACGGTCCCCCAGACAGCAGACATTTAATCTAGGGAAGGCCAGGGTGTGGGCTCAGTTTTGCCTCTCTGATAGCCCTTGCACTGAATGTCCAGGCAGTAGCATGAAGCTGGTAAGGTATCACCAGTTTATTTATAGCAAACAACAGCTGCCCTTGGATGTCTGAGGATTAGAAATTTTGAGGCAGTATCAGGTGCTAAATGATCTTAATTCCCGATTCATTTTGCTTCTGTTTTAGGCCATTTGCTGAGGACTACGGGCCATCTTTGCATTCTTACTGCAGAGAACTATATTGAACTTTTATTAAGATCACAAAGTACGAAGACCAGTGGTACTTCAATATTTGACTCAAGAGCTTGTATCCCCGGGGCTTATCTAGAGATTATAGGATTCCTTGGTTAACAGTGGACATGACCTAGCACCATCCCAGAGGCTATGTTCACCTTGAGCTCCCTTGTCATCATATTGCATCTTTTATGGGGACCGAGTTTTGGTTGTAAAAGAGTCAAAACTCAAGGTAGTAACTCAAGACCCCCAAACGGGCAGACCTCAGGAATCATCACACTATACTTTGACTCTATATTCGACCCCATGTTCCTTGATAAATGTACTACACGATCCTAACTATGTTCTTTAGAGAATGGAGTTTATAAATTTTCTGAGTAACTCAGTCAGGAATGCCTGAATTAAAAGGCTACAACTGTTGTGAAGTCAGAAGACTCTTGAACTTCATGCCCCAAGATGTGGGCATGGCCACTGATTTGAGAAGACTTAAAACTGTATTTCGTTTTTTGCATTTCTTAAAAAAGAATAATGTCACCTAATTCAAAGCTAAGATGACATAAAAACGTTTTGAAAAGCATTACATACATTTATTACTAAATTGTTATCATAATCTTTTCTAACATATGTAAGCTCACTAATTCTTTGGTAAATATTAATAATACCAGCACATTGTGTATAATTTAACTTGGTTTTGAGTATTCTGGTCTTGCTGGATTATTATCCTCACCTTGATGTTATATTATTAACATCAAGAAATACTGTAGACATAGGAATACCCGATCAGATTGAATGGATACTGATGCCGGGATAGAATCTGAAATATTTTCAATCACAATTTTAGTAATACATGTCATTTAACACTAAATTTTTTAAAATTATAAATTGTAAGAGTAACAATTTAACAATATAAAAGTATATAAAGAAAAAAATAAAGTCTCTTCCTCATCATGAACTCCGATCTCACTCCCCCTATGCATGCAAAGTTAAGGAGTTAAGTGTGTGATTCTCCAGGTTTCTTCCATGCATAATTAAACAAAAGCATGTACACACAGAGAGAACTGCTTATCTTTACTCAAAGGGGCTTATCACTCAGCATGTTTTCCTCTAACTTAATCAAGGACTTTGCACAGGACAATAATATAGGGCTAACTCATTCTTTCCAATAACTGCGTAATAGTCCACAGTACAGATATACTAAAATTTCTTCAACCGTTATCCTGTGGATGGATAGCTGTTTCTAGTTTTCTGTCATTAGAAACAATGACACAGTAAACCTCCCTAGACATTTATCCTTTCACTCTGCTGCTTTTATTTATGAGAAATAGATTCCTTCTAGGGTTTTATTTGATCAAAGAAAATGCCCCTTTTCTACTTTAATAGGTAGCACCACCTGCCAAAAATGTCACAGTTCATACTCTCACCCGCAGTGTATAAGAGTACTCATTTTCCCCATCATTTTCCCCAATATTATGTCAGCCTTCAATGTTATGAACAGATTGAGTGATAATCTCTCATAAAGCTTATTTGCATTTGTCTCTTTCTGCTAAAAGTGGAAGCATTCATTGTTTCCTGATTAGTTGACTGCTGTTTAATAGAGAGTATATAATCTTAGGTTTGGTGAACCTTCTAGTCAGTTTCTGGCAAGGTCCATCTGGCCCAAGGAAAATCTATTGCCTCAGTTCCTAAGCAGACATAGCATCACATTCAGAGATAAGAATTTTGGTTCCAAATCTATTGCTGTCAGATAGGTGAGCCAAACTCTGGAAAGGACTGGAGCTCGTCCAGTACAAATAACTCACCATGTTTTATCCGGATGCTGTTTCTTGTCCTGGAGTTCTCGCTTCAGGCTTTCGACTTCAACCTTCAGCTCGATGTTCTGAAAAGCACACAGGCATTCATGGTCATTAACTACCATGGACCCTCTATCCAGGTTCTCTCTGGAGTTCTGCCTTGGCCACAGCCTCTCATCTCAGCTCAGCTCACTTTGTGACCCCCGGAATAATGAGAATTCAGATGGATCAACAGCCCTGCCAGGGATGAATGAACTGCAGTGCTTCAGGGTCTCCTCTGAGCTACCTGCCTACTCTCCCAGCCTACTTCTCACTGCCCCTGATCATCAACACTGTTCCTTCTCTAGAGCAAGGGAGGACACGGTATATGTTAAAACAAAATTTTCACTCACTGTCCTCCAAACCCCCCTGCAGCCATTGCCACAACCACAAGGGAAAAATGAAAGAAGCAGAACCAGGCCAGTTAACACCAGCACAGCAGCCCTCACTGCCTGGGTGGGAGGAGACGAGATGAGGAGGGCGGAGTCTTTTCAGACCCCACAGCCTTCTGCCCGCATGGCCAGTGCAAAGCCTGGTGATCCCAAGTCAGGAAACTGTGGAGCAGGAGAAGATATTTGGAAATAATATAACCAATAAAGAGCCGATATCTAAAATCTAAAAGAGTATAAAGAACTCTTCCAGACAAGCTATTAGGAAAATTCATAAAAAGCCAGAATAGACACCTTATAAAAATGGAGCTCTAAATGAACACGAAGCATGTGAACAAGTACTCAACATCATTAGTCAGATAAATGCAAGATAAAAATATGCCACTTTAAATTAGAACTCTTGGGCACTGCTGTTGGTATTGTAAAATGGTATAATCACTGTGGAAAAGAGTATGGTGGTTCCTCAAAAAGTTAAAAATAGAACTATGATAGGACAGTCCTACTGATACCCAAAAACTGGAAGCAGGAACTTGAAGAGATCTTCGCACACCCATGTTCGTAGTAGCACTATTCACAATCGCCAAGAGGAGGAAGCAAACCAAAGGCCCATTGACAGAAAAACAGATAAACAAAATGTGGTGTGCACATACAGTGGAATATTATTCAGCCGTATAAAGAAGAAAATGCTGTCATATGCCACAACATGGATGAAACTTAA
This sequence comes from Perodicticus potto, assembly GCA_963574655.1. Classification (NCBI taxonomy): domain Eukaryota; kingdom Metazoa; phylum Chordata; class Mammalia; order Primates; family Lorisidae; genus Perodicticus; species Perodicticus potto. Next base: position 13,343 of record CAUYRH010117678.1, on the reverse strand, counting down.
TGAAAGGTAAGTACAGTTGGCCAGGTATAGTGGCCCATGCCTATAATCCCAGAACATTGAGAAGCGGAGGCATGAAGATTACTTGAGGCCAGGAATTCCAAGACCAGCCTGGGCAACACAGTAAGACCCCAATCTCTAAAAATAAAAATAAAAAAACAGCCACACACAGTGGCACACCTATAGTCCCAGCTACTCAGGAGGCTGAGGCAGGAGGATTGCTTGAGCCCAGGAGTTTGAGGCTACAGTGAGCTATGATCACGTCACTGCACTCTAACCTGGGTGAGACAACAAGATGCTGTCTCTAAAAAATAAATCAATCTTTTTAAAAAAGGAATGAAGCCCCCCAAACCAAAATTTTCTAATATAGGTCTGTCCCTGAAAACCAAATTACTATATATGAAATTATATGTTAAAATACCCAGGGATTTAATTATTGAAAGAAATTTGGTAGTGAACATTTTTGAAAACAATAATTTGTTTTCATCATAAAATTGGACTTTTATAAATCGAGTTTCCTTAAGGTGAGCGAGGACTCTGATGATAAATCTGTATAGGGAACAGTTAATTTTTATTGAGGCAAGGCAGCAAAAAGTAACATTTTGGCAAACAGAAAAAGGAAAAATATTCTAGTGGGTCTGGTGCACATTAAGTGGCCTAGTGTATAGCGAGGAGTACAGAAAATAGTTTGCAACTATTTTGTGAGAAGACTAGATAGTAATCAGTAGAGATCAAAGATTCATCAAGGAGCTTTAAGCAAAATATCATTATGATCAGGTCTATGTTGAAGAAGGAATTTGTGGTAGATGTGAAGAAGATGGGTGAGTCAAAGACTCAGAGTCATTTCAGAGGCAGACTCCACAGGGCATGCGAACTGTGAGATTCGGATTAGATGGCAAAGAGGAGCAAAGACGATGCTGAAATTTCTAGCATGTGGGTGGTGATGCCTTTTATTTTATTTTTATTTATTTTTATTTTTTGAGACAGAGCCTCAAGCTGTCGCCCCTAGGTAGAGTGCCGAGGCATCATAGCTCACAGCAACCTATAACTCCTGGGCTCAAGCGATTCTCCTGCCTCCACCTCCCAATAGCTGGGACTATAGACGCCCGCTACAATGCCCAGCTATTTTTTTGTTGCAGCCATGATTGTTGTTTGGTGGGCCAGGGCTGGATTCGAACCCATCAGCTCAGGTGTATGTGGCTGGCGCCTTAGCCGCTTGAGCCAGAAGTGCTGAGCCAAAGAATTGAAGATTAACTTCTCAGCATTTTCCTGGGGATAGGGGTCAGGGGACCCTCAATCCAGTTTCAGGGTTAGATGCCCAAGGCCAATGCTTGGGGATTCTTTTTTTTTAGTTGCTGTTGCAGTATGACCGGGCCACAGGTTTGAACCCGCCACCCTCAGTATATGGGGCTGGCGCCCTACCGACTGAGCCATAGGCACCGCCCATGATGCATTTTATTAACTAAAATGGGCAGGTTTGTGGAGGGACGTGAGGAGAAGTTTGTCAATGTTAGTTGAGGGATTACTTTATTTCAGCTTAGAGCTGAGTATTCAAAGATGAATTAGCCTCTTCCCTGATGAAGTCTATAACAATAAAAAGCCTTTAGAACAGAGGTTGTCAAAGTGATTGAAGGTACAGTGCCTGAAGTATGAAAACAAGTATTATGAGAACTAGAACAGCGGGAAACTTTTTACTCCATGATCACCATATAACAACCACCAATACCTAGATTTCTATCAGTTAAAGGATATAGCCCACCATATTGGTGAAGACATTTCATAACCCATGTTTTCAATGCAGATGGTTGAAGCAAGCACACTAATTGGGAAAAATAGAAATCTGGTTTAAATATTTAAGAGTTAATTTGAATTAAAGAATTTTAGAGTTGGAAGGCAGTTGGACTCAAGGTAGTTTAGATCATATTGCTAGTAAGTTTCCAACTGACACATTGAAAGGAAAGCTTGTTCTCTTTATGAGGCAACAATAGGGACTTTTGACTCAGGATAGAACACAGGCTGAGGTCAGATGAGTTTAGAATATCTTAATTTCTTTAGGGATTACAGGATAGCCTTTAAGAAGAAAATGATAGGCCTGTTTTTTTAGGATTTCCTTTAAAGATATCATTTTGTGAACACTAAATAGAGTTACCAGATTTAGCTAACAAAAATATGAGAATACCTGGTTCAATTTAAATTTCAGATAAACAAAAATCATTTGTTTTATTACAGGCATGTCCTTTGTAAAATTTGGGACATACTTATACTAAAATATTATTTTTTGTTTATCTGAAATTCAAATGGAATTAAGCATCCTGTGTTTTATCTGGCAATGCTAATACTAAAAGATTAGCAAACTGTAGTAAAGCATATTTCAATTTTGTATGAGGAAAAGGCCCAAGATCCCTATGTCATTTCCATGACCCGGTGCTATGAGAATGATTTATCCACTCTAACTGATCAGTCAGTGAAGTAGAAGATCTAATGAGCAGGTGCTATGTCTCCAGCTTTGTGCTCAATACTAAGAGGAATACAAATGTCATGATAAGAAATGGTCCCTAAGCTAGAGACCCTTCACAGAGGTGTAGTGATATGCATTGATTCATAGGGGAAATATAAAGACAGAGCAGTTTCCTTATCTATAACATGGAGGTAACTCTACCTTCATCATTCTACTTTAGAGGGTTGTGAGGCATAAATAATACATGTAAAGGACTTAGAACAGTGTTTTGAACATAGATATAATAATTACAATATGTTATCATCATCAACAACTCCAGCAACATTATCACCTGGGTACAGTAGTTTGTTTTCCATGAGACTATAATATTTCAGGTTGGATTCAGTACTCAGAATATAATGCTGAGAAGAAGGACTCCTAACTTCATTATTTTTGCCACCAATTGGCAAGAAAAGAAAAATGGAGGATATAAATTATATAAATTCTATCTGTTCTAAATCTTAGATAAGAAAATGAAGTCAGGCTCAGCGCCTGTGGCTCAACAGGCTAAGGCACCAGCCACATACACCTGAGCTGGCGGGTTGGAATCCAGCCCAGGCCCGCCAAACAACAATGGTGGCTGCAATGCCCCCCAAAAAATGGCCAGGTGTTGTGGTGGGCACCTGTAGTCCCAGCTACTTGGGAGGCAGAGGCAGGAGACTCGCTTGAGCCCAGGAATTGGAGGTTGCTATGAGTTCTAATGCCACACCACTCTATCCAGGGTGACAGCTTGAGGCTCTGTCTCAAAAAAAAAAAAAAAAAAGAAAAGAAAAGAAAATGAAGTCAATACTTGGCCAAAGATTTACAGATCTGAAGACCCTAGCATTTATCTGTTCCAGGCATTTCATTTTAAAGATAAGGACATTGGAACCCAGAGGGTTGCCTCTAAGGTAGAAGCAGTAACTGGAACCAGCACTCCACTTTTGCGTCAGCATTTCACCCAGAAAGACCAGCTTCAGGAAACACTGCTTGGTTTTGACTGATTTAGTAGAATGAAGTAAATTGGAGAATACGTTCACTGAGTTAGTCTTGAAAGAACATGTGGGGAAAGTGTGGTGTCAACAGCTTAGGCCCTGAAGGCAAGAAAAGGGCTTGGCAAATCTGTCCTCTCTGAAAGCCTCAATCTCCTGTGTATCCAGGGAATTATAATGATACAAATCTCCTAAAGATGTTAAGGAGACTCAATAAAATACTGCTTACAAAAAATCACATTGCATGGTATTTGTAAAGCAGTAAGCATTCAAAAAACGAATGCTTTTATAGTTAACCATAAAAACTATAAAAGCACAACAGGCCAGCTAAGGTGGCTCCTACCTATAGTTCCAGCACTCTGGGAGATTGAGGTGGAAGGATTGCTTGAGGTCCAAAGTTCATGACTAGCCTGGACAACACTGTTAGCCAGTCACAGGGCCTTGTACCGATAGGCCCAGCTACTTGGAGGCTAAGCCTGGAAAATCGCTTAGCTTGAGCCCAGGAGTTTGAGGTTGCAGTGAGCTATAATCACGCCACTGCCTTCCAGCGTGGATGACAGAGCAAGACAACGTGTCTAAAAGAAGGAAAGACAAAACAACAACAATTTACCCTCTCTGACTAGGATGGCTGAAGTTGTCAACCATAATCATGTATGAAACTAACATTATGTCACATAAAGGACAGAAAATTATTATACTAAAGGTAGGCTCTCGTAGTCACTTGCACATAAATACACACCCAACCTGAACCTTTTTCACTTTAGCTTCCTCCTTTTAAGTAGAAAAGCGAAATGAAAAAGAGGGAAAGAATAAAAAGAGGAAAGACAAAAACTAGAATGACTTCCCTATGCTTTAGCATTTTGTCTATTCAAATAAATGTTTATGAATTTTTCACAGAATTGTTAAAATGGCTTTATTCCCACAAGATTAGGTTCTAAATTTTATGATCAATTATTCTAGTGGACCACAGCAATTTAATTTCACAGGTGCTACAAAATCTTACCACACAAAGTACAAGCACAAATCAATTTACAGGGTCCAAGCCTAATCTTTTTGCAACTTCTTTCTGTGAGAAAAATCACTGCATAGCTTATCACATCTATCTGTTCTCCATTAGTAAATTTGCATGTGTAGATTGTAAATTCCAAGTACAGCCTGAGTGGATCCTGAATTAACTGCATTGTTCATTTTATCAATAGAGCTTCTCAGCTCTTTGTCAAAATAGCTAAGGAAATTTATGTATTCAAGAAAGGGAATATGGGGAAGGAAGCACCTCTCTTTCTTTGTGTCTCCAAAGGAATGTTCATCCATCTAACTCAAGGAAAAGTTTCAATGATAAAGCTGAAATTACGTGAAAAAGACAGTATACTTCTGGTGCAATATGAGTACTTTGAACTAGAGGACAAGGCTACCAAGTTTATAGACTAACTGTTCAATCAGACTTTCCCTGTGTCTACAGCTTGTTTTGTTTCAAAAAACCCACAGGAAGAGAGTCTTAACAGCAATCCGTGTTAAACACAGAATTCTAATGAAATGATTTCCACCCTGGTGTTTCCTGCAAAGGTCAATATAAGATTAAGTTAAAAGCTGTTCTGGCAGGGTGGCTAACGCCTTTAATCCTGGCACTTTGGGAGGCTGAGGTGAAAAAATTGCTTGAGGCCTGGAGTTTCAGACCAGCCTGGGCAACACAGTGAGACTCTGTCTCTACAAAAAGTTTAAAAATCAGCCAGGTGTTATAATGCACACCTAGAGTCCTAACTACCCAGGAGGCTGAGGTGGGAAGGTTGTTTGAGCGTAGGAGCTCACACTACTCCACTCAAGCCTGGACAATACAGTGAGACCCTGTCTCTTATAAGGAAAATGGGGCCGGGTGCAGTGGCTCACGCCTATAATCCCAGCACTCTGTGAGGCCAGGGCGGGTAAATTGCCTGAGCTCACAGGTTCGAGACCAGCCTGAGCAAGTACAAGACCCCATCTCTAAAGATAGCTGAGCATTATGGTGGGTGCCTGTAGTCCCAGCTACTTGGGAGGCTGAGGCAAAAGACCTGCTTGAGCCCAAGAATTTGAGGTTGCCGTGAGCTGTAATGCCACAGCACTCTACTGAAGGCGACAAAGTAAGACTTTGTCTCAAAAAAATAAATAAATAAATAAATAAATAAAGGAAAAAGCAAGCAGCAGTAACCAATCGCCTGAAATTACCTGATTCCTTTCCAAGCCTTCAATTTTTACTCTATAAATCGATCCATTGCTTATTGCTCATATAATCCATATATCTCTTTCAAAAATAATAAGATTTTCCAACTTTGGTTACAATAAAAGCATAGCACAGTGAATCCTTAAAAACTACCTTTTAGAAAAGCAAACAAATAGCTTTGCATGACTAATTTTAAAAATTTTAACTCACAATGCATCAATCCTTTCATCCTTGGATGCTGTTACCCATTACATTAACTAAGCCACTAGTTTGCACAGCGCCTCCTACATGACACTCATATCCCACAAGACCTCTCTGAGGGAGAAAGGGAGGGGTGGTAACATGTCCTGACGCTCCCACAGGCCTGGTCCTCTACACTTAGCAACTCTCTTAGTGCTGAAAGGACTTTAAAGGTCCCATGGCGAATAGTGAAGATGTATTTTCTAAAATACAAATATCGAAATACACATATTTCTAAAATGTATTTTTGATACTGCATAAGTTTGAGATCCAGTTGAGATGATAAGAGCATAATTCCAAGGCATGGATTAAAAATGCTAAGGGTGCTCGGCACGGTGGTTCATGTCTGGGTTCATGTAATCCTAGCACTTGGGAGGCTGAGGTGGGTGGATTGCCTGAGCTCACAGGTTCAAGACCAGCCTGAGCAAGAGCAAGACCCCATCTCTAAAAATAGCTAGGCATTGTGGCGGGTGCCTGTCATCCTAGCTACTTGGGAGGTTGAGGCAAGAAAATCACTTGAGCCCAAGAGTTTGAGACTGCAGTTAGCTATGATGTTATGGCACTCTACCCAGGGTGACAAAGTGAGACTCAGTCTCAAAAAAAAAAAAAAAATGTGAAGGGTGATGTTTGGTGGGGGAGTTCAGATATGGCTAGAGCTGCCGGGTAAGAAAGATGCAGAGGGCTGGAAAAGGTTGCTATAGATAAGGAAGTATGGCAGTAAGATAGAAATTGCTATACAACCCAAATGTGTAAGCACCATGCAGCAGCTAACCTATTTCAAGATTAAATATTTGATACAGAAAAGTTCTAGAAAAATTTTTCAGATTTCATCCATCGACAGATGAATGGATAAACTGAATGTGGCATATCTATACATGGGATGCCATTTAGTCATAGAAAGGAACAATACTTGCCACAGTGTGGATGAACCTTGAGAACATTGTGATTGAAACAAGTCTGTCACAAAGAACGACACAGCATATTGTTCCATTTCTATGACATGTCCAGAATATGAAAATCCACAGAGAGAGAAAATATACTGGCCAGAGCTGGGGGACCTTAGGGAAACTGGAGCGTGATGGTTGATGGCTCAGAGTTTCTTTGGGGGTGACAAAATGTGCTAAATTGATTGTGACAGTGGCAGCACAACTCTGCAAATATACTAAAACATGGGTATGTACATTGTATACTTTAAATGGGTCAGTTGTAATGATATGTGAATTACATCTTGATAAAATTTTTATTAAAATGTTTCAAGAAGCCCTAGGAAATCTTAAGCATTACAATAATAATTGTCACATACGCACCAGACAGTGTCTGGCACATAGGAACATGATTTTTATACCTGAACTACAGAACAAAACTATACACTGTCTTCAAGTTTCTCTAACAGAGATGATTTATCAGTGAATATTTCAAAATCTCTTTCCAGTCTTGCCCATCCTCTTCAGTCCCCCTAGTTACCACCCTACTCGGCACTCCTGCCTTCCCAGCAGGATCAAAGTACAAAACTTGTCTTACACCTGTCTCTGCAACGCCAGTCCCTCCACCATTTAAATTTTTCCTAAGGCACAGCTCTGGTTATTTCATTCCTCTTATTGAAAAGGTTTTTCATGATTTTTAACTGTACAACAATTAAATTTTACACAACGGAGCCAGATAATAGAGTCTATTCAAAACTTGACCTCAATCTACCTACCCAGCTTCATCTCCCATTATTATCTTGCAACCTGACAGGACTTCCCAAACATGCTGTGTATTCTTGGTGCCACACCGCTATTCTCCCTGCAGCTGTATCATTGAGTGCCATGTCCTTCTGAGGCCTTACTTTATCTCTTCCAGTTAAGAGTAATTTCTTTTCTTTTTTTTGAGAAAGAATCTGACTATGTTGCCCAGGCAACAGAGAGTACTGTGGTGTCAGCTTAGCTCACAGCAACCTCCAGCTCCCGGGTCAAGCAATCCTCCTGCCTCAGCCTCCCGAGTAGCTGGGACTACGGTGCCTACATCATGCCCAGCTAATTTTTTTCTATTTTTAGTAGATACTAGGTCTCACTCTTACTCAGGCTGGTCTCCAACTCCTGAGTTCAAGGGATGCTCCCACCTCAGTCTCCCAGAGTGCTGGGATTACAGGTGTGAGCCACTGCACCCAGCCTTACAAGTAATTTCTCATGATCTTGGCACAAAATTATGAGTGTTCATATCATTCTTTTTGTACTTCAACACTGGCACATATATAAATGTTTCACACTTCTACACATCTTATTTGCTCTTTTAAATGACAAACTCTCTAAGGACAGAGGAAGTGTTGGTGTATTGGAACTTAAGCTTTTACCTCTTGGCTTTATGATGCTCAGACAGGAATTTCAGGACAGGTAGACCTCAGTTCGGATGCCTCTCTTAGCTGAGGGATTGTTTTGTGTAAGTTACTTAAACTCCTACAATCTAATGCCCTCATTTATAATATGGGGATTAAAAAATTACCTTGAGGATTGTAGCAAGGAATAAATCAATCTGGGTAAAGCACTCAGCACGATGCAGCTGTGACTAGTCAGAGGCCCTCGTGATGTCTTCACCTACGTATGTAGTGAGAACATGAAGTGGATCAACACCTGAACAAATGAACAGGAACAGGTGGATCTGAGGCAGAAGAGGGGGCGTGACAATGACATGTTCATTGAGTGAGTGAAAGGGATAGATAATGCTGTGCGACTGTGCGGAAAACCTTTTGTCTGAAATCTTTAAAAGATTTTCTCAGTTTTACGCTAAGAATGCTCTCTAATAAGGCATATTACTAACTCACTGGTGACAAAAGGTTGAGCATAATTTAGGATTCCAACCTCCATCTCTTCTACTACTCATCATCTCCTTAAAAGGGTAAACGTTCCACTCCTGGGCACCACATTGGTACTCAGCAATACTGACTGAACTCCAGGTCTTTAAATGGACCTTTTAGAGGGAAAATTGAGTACGGACCCATACTCATATCAGATGGTGGTAAGGAACAATGTTTAAGTTTTGGGGTACAATGATAGTATTATGACTCTTTCAAAGCAAAGCCTTATCATTTAGGGTTACACTCTGATGTCTTTCTAGATAAAGTTATTATATATGATGTCTGGACTTGCTGTAAGATGTGGAGGAGGACAGAATAAGAAAGGGCAGTGCGAGGAGATGAATGAACACAGCAGCAGGACTCTGGAAACCATGAAAGCTGGGTGACAGGTACCTGGAGCTACTATTCTCTTTTTCTTTGCTTATGTTTGAAATTTTCACACTGAAAAGTCAAAAGATCGTTCTTATCATGAAAGGGTAAATGTCCATATTCTTTTCTTATATTTTCATTTTCATTTCTGGAGTTACCCAAACTAAGGTCACAGACAGCAAAGAACACTCAGCTCCCCACGGCAGCTTCTTTCAGCCACCAGACCCACCTAAATAGACTCAATGGTGCTACGTCTATTTCCCAATATTGAGGGATAAGGAGAATAAACTTCCTCTAAACACCTCTCAATCTTGGGGAATTCAGAAACAACTGAGTACGGGTCATACATAAGAAGGAAAGAAGAGGAATCTGCCACTTCTTTAATTGGGCAGGAATTTAAGGAGGAATCTGCCACTTCTTTAATTGGGCAGGTTGAACCAATAGAAGCAGTTCTCTCACTTAACCTCTCACCATCCTTCAGTCCCTCCAGCTTCCCACTGCTCCACCCACCTCCTTCCTTTGCCTTTCACCTGCTTGCCTTACCCAGCCTGAACCAGGCCCTTCCAATCTGACACAGAATTACAACATCAGTCATTATCTGGCAGCCTTTCTTCTGATAACCAGAGTTCTGGTGATGGGAGTTGATGGTGAGATCGTTTCTGAGACCTCTCTACCCTTGGTGCTACCACATTTCTGTAAATACAAGGGCTTTTACTGACTGAGAAATCAATCACGTGAGTGCCCTTGGATGCCACCAATCTTTGTCTCAGCTGCTCTCAGCCTATGACACCTTCTCTCCTCTTTCTAAACCTGTTTTCATTAAGGTTCTGCCCAAACATCCTCTCCTACAGGAAACTCACCCCAATCCCCCAGTCAGAACAGGTAATTCCTTTCACTTCATTCCAACTACACGTAGTTTATAACTAATATGACTATAATTTAACATCTACCTAGACCCTTCTGAAAGTAAAAAAGGGAGGGGAGCTATCATAATTATTCCAGGGCAATAGGCCTAAATCAAGACTTTCCTGAGCAAACCAGGACTTGTGGTCATCTGATGTGTATTTTCAGTATAGTACTCACCTCACTCTGCCTTTTTTTAGTTATTAAAACATCTGGCTATCCCTCTATGTTTTAGAAAGGTACTTAGTTCTCAGTAGCTTTCAGCATAAATTTATGGAATAAACACTATCAGTCTTGAATTGCTTACCTATAGTTCTGTCTTGGTATTTAACTTCACATTTGCGCATTCATGTGTATGTGTTTCAACTAATCTGCAGGCTCCTTAGGTTGCTGCTGGGCTAAGTCAAGGCATTAAAGAAAAAGGAAAGGTTGGCAGGGTGCCTGTAGCTCAATGGTTAGAGTGCCGGCCCCATGCCCCAGGGCTGGTAGGTTTGAACCCGCCCGGGGCCTGCTAAACAAAAAAAAGAGAAGAGATGAGATGAGACGAGACAAGACGAGACCAGAGGAGCTTGACACCATGCATTCATTGATAAAATCAACAAGTATAGTATTTATTGACATTTGAAGGCCGCCAAAACCTAAGTGCTTTTCTTGGCATCACAGTCCTTGACCTCAAGGAGCTCTTGGTGCAAAAGGAGGTAGGGTTGTGTCACTGAGTGAAGGAAATGGGCAACGCACCTTTATAAGACAGTAGGAAGCAAACCAGGCGGGAAACAAGCTTTCCACAAAAGAGTCTTTGGGGGGGACAAAAATAAACACGGGCCGAGTGTGCGGTGGCTCACACCTATAATCATAGCACTCTGGGAATCAGAGGCAGGAGGATCACATGAGGTCAGGATTTTGAGACCAGCTTTGAGCACAAGACAGAGATCCTGCCTCTACAAGGCAAACAGGTGAAAGAGAGGAAGGAGGTGGGTGAAACAATGTGAAAATAGAAAATTCATTCAGGGGCAGTGGCACAGCTACTGCAGCCCCATCAACTCCAGAGGCTAAGGCCGCGGGATCACTTGAGCCCAGGAGTTTGAGGTTGCAGTGAGCTAAGATAATGGCACAACTCAGCTAAGGCAAGAGGGCAAGACTCTGTCTCAATCTGTCAATAGGGCCTAATCCCATGCAAATGAATTCCCATGAAAATAAATTAAAGGAGTTCCAAAAGAAATAATTTAGCAGGAGGAAGAGTCTCTTACATGGTTCCTGAGTATTAACCCAAGGTGAAAAGGAACTATTGGTGAGTGGGTTTTATTATTAAGTCTTTTCTTTTTAGAATTCCTCTTCTATGAAAAGAGTAGTTCATAAGTACTTTTTGTATGCAAAGTGCATTTCTTTTCCAGGCTTTCTGATCCCACTGGGGCAAGGCTCTATAGAACCTGGTGAAGCACGGAGTATTTTCATAAGGGATTCTGGGGCTGGTCTTAGCATGATCCCTTAAAAAAACACTTAAATGACTTCCAGGTGAGTTCTTCGTAAGTGAAGTTTCTCTCCATTCACTGAGGATTAGAGCAAAAATAGAACGTTGGTGTGTGTAGATATCTGGCTTTGTCATTAACTGTGTGACCTTAGGCTAGTCACTCTCAAAGATTTGTTTCTGTACAATCTCCTTGAATCCGAGCCCCTCTCTCTTGCCTGTAAGAATAAAACACCCCCTGCGTAGCTCATCTTCTGCACCTAACCACTAGTCAGAAGGTGTTTTAAAGCAAAGCATTAAGGTTAAGACTGTAGTGCGGAGTGGTAGAAAGTCCTGATTCAGAGGTGCAATGCCTGTCTTTCTACAGATTTCACGTTCACTGTCATTTACTGGTGCAGTTAAGCCCCAAATTAGACGCCTAGGTTGCCCCAACATGTGACAAGCATCTTTCATTGCCAGGGAAAGGATAGCAGAGCCACATCCTCAGCCTTAGTAACCAGAGGACTCTGTAAGGCCAGGGCATTCTCCTGCCACAGCCTGCTTTAGTGTCCAGTCCCCCAAAGAGATGGAAAAAACCAAGAGGAAAGTTTCGGTTTGTACAAAGAGCCACACCAAAATGGCTAAATTTCTCTGTTAAGGCCACTATTTCAAGCCCAGCCTATACTGGTTCTTAGTAGGAGTCTGAAAGCAATACTATGCCTTTCTCAGCCTGTTTTACCTTGATTAGACAATGGAGATGTCCATCTCTGAATCACCGAGGCAGGGACGGGTCCCAAGGAGACCGGGTGTTTAGGCCGACATAGCTCAGGTGTGTGTGTGAAGGAGAGAGACAGACAGTCTCTCAAGTCACCTACCCTGTCCTCTGCCCAGTGACCACATGTCACTTCGGAGACAGTAGCACTTGTTATTCATTTGTTTCTTCATCAAATATTTGGCAGGCCCCTGCTTTGTCCGTGCAAGCGCCCTAACATTACACAGGTACTGGGAGGAGGACGCAGTCAGAGTCCTCTGGGAATTTACAGCCTACGGGGGTTAAACAGACGATCACAGCAGAGTGTAACAAACGGAAGAGAACCCAGAAGCAGCGCTATGGAAATGTGCACAGGTGACAGATATAAATAGCATCAGACACCCAAGTCAGTGCAGGGCCCTCGTGCAACTCCCGACTTCAGTCTCTAAAGCACTGATTTTCAACCAGTGTACTGTGGGAGGATCTTAGGTGGAGGTGCTGCAAAAGATTTTAAAGACCGTTAATTAAATTATTTTCAAAAGACATCCAAAGCACAATGAGTATATTCTTTTATTTACTCTTTTTATTTTTTTTGATCAACATAATTTAAGTGTGCTGCGGAAGTTTATAGGTTCAAGTGCACCATGAGATAAAAAAGGTTGAAAAACAGTGGTCAAAGGAAACACCTCTGGACCCAAATCGAGATAGATCATACCTCAGCCTCCAGTTCTGGTCTTTTAGGGAGCAGCTCTAGAAACTACAGCACCCTCAAGAGAAGACAAAGAATCTAGTGCTACCTTGTACCGTTCGGCTGTAGCACGGTACAACACAAAGTATAGGCTTTAGAACAAAATTGTCCTGGGTTCAAACAAGAGTGCTGTTACATTCTATTAGTTTGAACCATATGGAAATACAGAAATTCAGCTACTACTTTTACAGTTTCACATAGTTCATCCTCTGTATTCTAGAGATAAGTCACTTTAAGTTTCAGTTCCTTCAGGTGTTAATTTTTTTTTTTTTTTGAGACAGAGCCTCAAGCTGTCACCCTGGATAGAGTGCTGTGGCATCACAGCTCACAGCAACCTCCAATTCCTGGGCTCAAGCGAGTCTCTTGCCTCCGCCTCCCAAGTAGCTGGGACTACAG
>CAUYRH010117675.1:0-16356 GCA_963574655.1 Perodicticus potto | reverse complement strand
CTGCATAATATTCCATGGTATACATGTACCACAATTTATTAATCCATTCGTGGGTCGATGGGCACTTGGGCTTCTTCCCTGACTTAGCAATTATGAATTGGGCTACAATACACATTCTGGTACATGTATCTTTATTATGATGTGATTTTTGGTCTTCTGGATATATAACTAATAAAGGAATTATAGGATCGAATGGCAGATCTATTTTTAGATCTCTAAGTATTCTCCAAACATCCTTCCAAAAGGAATGTATTAGTTTTCATTCCCACCAGCAATGTGGAAGTGTTCCCTTTTCTCCACATCCACGCCAACATCTCTGGTTTGGGGATTTTGTTATGTGGGCTAATCTTATTGGAGTTAGATGATATCTCAAAGTAGTTTTCATTTGCATTTCTCTGATGATTAAGGATAATGAGCATTTTCTCATGTGTCTGTAGGCCATGCACCTGTCTTCTTTAGAGAAGTTTCTCTTTAAGTCCTTTGCCTGCCCACCCTGAGATGGGATCACTTGTCCTTTTGTTGCTAATACATTTGAGTTCTCTGTGTATTCTGGTTATTAAACCTTTGTCTGAGGCATAACCTGCAAATATTTTCTCCCATTCTGAGGGCTGTTTGCTTGCTATACTTACTGTGTTCTTAGCAGTGCAGAAGCTTTTTAGTTTGATCAGGTCCAAGTAGTGTATTTTTGATACTGCTTCAATTGCCTGGGGAGTGTTCCTCATAAAAAATTCACCCAGGCCGATTCCTTCAAGAGTTTTCCCTGCACTTTCTTCTAATATTTTTATAGTTTCATGTCTTAAGTTTAAATCTTTGATCCAGTGAGAGTCTATCTTAGTTATGGTGAAAGGTGTGGGTCCAGTTTCAGTCTTCTACAGGTCACCAGCCAGTTTACCCAGCACCATTTGTTAAATAGGGAATCTTTTTCCCACTGAATGTTTTTAATTGGCTTGCCAAAGATCAAACAGCGGTAAGTAGCTGGGTTCATCTCTTGGTTTTCTATTCTGGGATTTCTGACATGGAAGACAAAGCTTTTGAACGCTCCCAAACCGACACAGAGGTAGAGAAATGGAAGGCAAAAACAGATCATTCTCTCAGACAGCTCTGGGATAACTCGAAGAAAACCAACATTCGCCTTATGGGGATACCTGACAATGATGAAGTGGCATCACAAGGCACAGAGTCTCTTCTTTATGAGATTATGAAAGAGAATTTTCCACACATGCCAAGAGATTCTTTTCAGGGAATTTTGACTTTTTCAATACACTCTGTTTTAGCTAGTGTTTCTTATTTCATTAACATATGCTCTAATATTAATTGTATCCTCTTTTGAGTGATAGGTTTAATCTACTGATCTTTTCTTACCTCCTTACAAGGAATGCTTAAATTATTAAATATTTGGATAGTTTTCATTACTAGAAACACCTTAAAGCTATACATTTCCCTCTATTTGTGGGCTTACCAAATCCCAACTGTTTTATTTGTATTATTTTTATGATCATATTTATATATTTATATTATTTTTCATTCAATTATAAATACCTAATACATTTCCTTTATGGTATCTTCATTGGTCTATATATTTCGTAGGAGTGCTTTTGGATTTCCAACGTATAGACTTTTATAAAGTTACATTTTTACCTCTTATTTCTAACTTAATTCCACTGTGGTTAGAAGATGTAGTTTGTATGATGCTGACTCAAAACTTTGGAGATTTGTTTTATTGACTGGTTATTTATTTTTAAACTGTTTTATGTATCCTGGAGCAAAGTGTACATTCTCTACTCTTTTGTGTAGCATTTTGTATTTCTCAAGTGGACCAATCTTATTGTGTCATATAAATGTTTTACTTCCTTATTCATTATCTATCCCTCTGTCAATTACAGAGATAAGTGTCTGATATCATCTCCAGACACTCCTATTATGCTTTCTGCTCATACCAGCCTCCTTGCTGTTTGTAAAACAGGCCAAGAACTCTGCCCCCTCAGGGCCTTACACTTGTGGGAATGTTTTTTCTCCAACCTGTGCATCTGACTGACTGTCTCACCTCATTCAGGTCACTTTATGAGGGATTCCTACCCTCATCACAATCACAAAAACTGCCCCTTTGCCCCCTGACATTCCATCCCCTCACCCCTATTCATTATTTTTTTCTTTTTAGCACTTATTAACATGTGGCACATTAAATATTTTTTTCATTATCATTTCCATCCAGGAGAATGTGAACTTCTTTTTTATTTCAGAATATTAGAGGGTATACATGTTTTACTTATATACTTTGTTCTTTTAAAGATTGAGTCAAAGGTGTAAGTGTGCCCGTCACCCAAATAGTGTGCACTCTAGCAAATGGGTGTGAATTTACTCCTCCTCCCTTCCCTCCTCATCCTAGCTTGATTTTCATTGGATTTACTTCCATATGTGCACTTAAATGTTGATCGATTAGTTCCAATTTGGTATTGAATGTGTGTGTTTGTTTCTCTATTCTTGTGATGTTTCACTTAGAAGAACTGTTTCCATTTCCATCCAGATTGCCACAAAAGATACTAGATTGCCATTTTTTTATAAATGAGTAGTGGTACATATATTATATATATGGTACATGGTACATATATATATGCTTCTTATAAGTAGTACTTTTTGATTTATTCACAACAATAAATGCATAAGAATGCATTTAGAAGGATGCCGGAATAAAATAGATATTCAGAAAAAAATTATTCAATGTATGAAAGAATGAATGTTAAAACAATTCCCACTGGGAGGTGCCTGTGGTACAGTGGGTAGGGCGCCAGCCCCATATAGGGGAGGTAGTGGGTTCAAACCTGGCCCCAACCAAAAACTGCAACAAAAACCAAATAAACAAAAACTCACACTGACAGATTTGAAATCTTCTCTTTGTATTTTTGTCAAATTTGACTTTATATGTTTTGAGATCATGTTATTATGTGCATATAGGTTTAGAGTTGCCAGAACTCCCAGAGTAAACCAACTTTTTATAAGTGAAAAACAAATCAAATCTTCTTTTAATAAAATAATAATTTATCATTTTATTTTCAGTATATCTGATATTAATATTGTTTTACTAGCTTTTTTCCTGTACTGTTTCCCTGATACATTGTGACTGCCAATCTCTTTGTATTGTTAAATTTTAGGGATGTGTCTTTTAAAATTGTATACTTTGGATCTTGTTTTCTAATCAAGTGTAAAACTTTCATATACATTTGCTACCAATAATGATAAATTAAGGTTTATTTGTAAAATCTTATATTGCCTTGCTTTTTAAATACTTTTTTATTCCTTTCTTTGACTTTATTAGGTTTTAATTACATTTTACTATAGGTCCAGCCTTTGGTACATCCAAATATTTTACTAGACTACTCAGGTCAGCAGGGATAAATTATGCAAGCATATCTATAAAATTTACATTCATGTATTGTCCATTAAACAAGTCCTCGATCCTGAAAGCTGGCCAGGGAGTGCTCATAATATACTATCTCATGGAATTCAAATATCAACTACCCCCAACAAGGAAGTCATTTTCAAGTTTCTACTGAAGGTAATTTTTCTACTTCTCTCCATTGTATTTTCCCTAGCCAATCAACTCTGCCATCAAACATACTGCTCTGTATATCAAGGGATTCATAACTTTCAGAATATGCCTGGTAGAGTTTATGACTTTATTATTTTAAATGGCTACATGACCAATTGGGATCTTTAATTATTTGTTGAGATGACAGATTTTTAGGGTCATAACAGGATCATGAGTTTGATATAAACAACAGGAACTATTGATTTAAAAGTGTAAATTAACACTTCTCTGCACATCAAGATATGCCAACCCTTCTGTTTACAGTCCTCTGTGATGCTGGAAAGTGAAAAGAAACAAGACTTATATTTGCCCTTCATATTTCCCATTTGAATTTGATTAACAAATATTTTACTTTGTTCATTGTATTCGACTCAATGAAAGCTTGAGCCAGAACAAACAGGTGCAAAGTGTTCCTATGGTCCTTTCCTCATGGGCTCTATGACGTAAAAAAGTCACTTCCAGGCAAAGAGGTGCAAAGCCGTTGACTCAGGAATAGGTGACACACATCCTAACTCATGCTCAGTGATCCATTAGGGAGGGTGAGAAGGACAGATTAGGCTGTCTCTTCCTTTTTATTTATTCATATTTTTTTTCTTTTTTTTTTTTTTTGAGACAGAGCCTCAAGCTGTCACCCTGGATAGAGTGCCATGGCATCACAGCTCACAGCAACCTCCAATTCTTGGGCTCAAGCAAGTCTCCTGCCTCCACTTCCCAAGTAACTGGGACTACAGCCGCCCGCCACAACGCCCGGCCATTTTTTGGTTGTAGCCATCACTGTTATTTGGCGGGCCCGGGCTGGATTCGAACCCGCCAGCTCAGGTGTACATGGCTGGCGCCTTAGCCGGCTGAGCCACAGGCGCCGAGCCTATTTATTCATATTTTAAATGAGTGCTTAATACATATTTTAATGAACACTTCTCCTTTGGTGTGTGTTTTATGTACACAAAATTTGTATATAATGCATGTAATACATTAATTTAGTAATGTGCATACACACATATAAATTTATCAGTAAGTATGTTTGGAGAATCTGTGCCTAGCAAAGTTTTGCTAATGTGATTTGCAATAAAAAAAATTGAGTACATTGGTATGTGGGGGCAGATCAGGGTGCCTGATTGCTCATCCATACCATTCAGCGAAAACAGCTCTATGTACCCTCTTGGGCACATCATCCTGGTTCATATCTTGGGCTTCTTTGTTGACCTAAGTCCTCAGGGTGACACTGATGCCTTCCAGGTGACTCTATTCCCAGAGTATTTTTCCTCTTATCTCCTCTTCTTTCCTTACTCTTTTTGGCCAAGGCCCAGATTATTGTCACTCAGTTCCAGTTATATTGCACATCTTTTTCTCCATTCAAGGTAGTGAATAATGTAGTATCCGGACCCCCTGGACATCAAGGACTTTGAATAGCAGGTAGTATTATTTTCACTGTATACAGGGTGGCCATAAAGATTGTGTGCAATTTAAGATAGTGTGCAATTTTAAATTGCACATAAACTTTATGGCCATCCTGTATGTGGAAAAAAACTGAGATTAGATGATTTTTGTGTAAGGTTGTGAATCAAGGGATCCCTTTGAATATGGCCTTTGAGATTTTGAGTCCTGTGCTTTGCCCTTCTAAAATGTCCAGTAAGTCCATGTTTTCCTAACCTCTGACCAGGGTCTATGTCTGTGCCCCTTTCTGGTTCCTCACATGGTAGGGACAATGTCCTTCTAGATCTGAGGGTATGACCATGTCTTGTTAACAGATTTTGAGGCAGTAGAAGAGTAAGGTCTTTGAAAGCAGCCAGAATCACATTCAAATCTTAGCTCTTGGATCCACGTAAGTTGTGGAACCTAGTTATATTACAGTAAAAACAAGCTCCAAATCTTAAGTGTCTCGATAATGACAAATATGTTATTTTCCACTCACATTCTATGCCCATGGATGGATTAAAAGGAGGCTGTGCTAATATTAATTACACATGGACCCAAGGTAATGAAGCAGATGGCACAGGAAGAGCACCTGTTGATCCATGAACCAGCTCTTTAAGCTTCCACCAAGATGAGACATGTGCCACTCACACTGACATGGATACCCCTAAAGCTGTATGTCAGAGCAGGGTAAGCCCATCCCGTGCCCAGGAGGAGAACTAAGAACATTTGAAATGTATCACAGGATGGTGATAAGGACAGCAACAGGCTAAATGAGAACTAATGTCTTCATACATAAAATGTGCAGCATGACGTCTGGCCAGTGGTTGACAAATACTAGTTCCCTCCAGACCTGAGAAGGGAGGAAATTGGTAGAAGAATGCCAAGGGGCCCAGTTTCCAATTCCTTTCCCAAAGAAGGGAAGGAAAACGGGTTATAACACAAGCCAAAGGGCAGGAGGCCAGGGAGCCAGTCTAAGGTTCAAGTAGAATTTCATTACCCAGAGGATTTTTTTTTTCAAGCACAAAATAATTAACCCTCTAAAACACCTAGTGGAAGAGAAAGTACATAAAGGGTCCCATAGTTACCCCAGTTTCTTTGAGGTCAATGTTGATATACCTGGATGCAGCCTGGCACTTTCATTAACATATTTAATCATGCTTTTATCTCTAATCATCAAATGGCTTAATAGTGTGCATTCTATTCCCAGGCCCAAAATAACAATGGTTATATGGTTCTGTGATAGATGTTTTTAATAAAATCAGTAATTACCCTTTGTGTGTGTGTGTGTGAGTGTGTGTATGAATGTGCACACAGGCTGTCTTATTATCTTTCTGTTCCCTTTTTTAACTCTTGCTTTTAGGTACATGACTGAAGTAGAATACTCAAAATACCACTTTTTGTTTGGTTTGGTTTCAAGGAGTGCTTGACAAACAGAAGAAAAGGTGGATTCTAGGGTGTGGATTTTAATGCAAGCTTCGTGTGAGAATGGTTGAGTTGGGAGATGAGTCCTGGCTCGAGAGGCAAGGCAGTGTGCATTTGAATCCCGGCGTGTGAGAAGAGTGTGGTCATGGGATCTTTTTCAGCTGAATTTCCACATCTGTCAAGTGGCAAGCAGTATTCTTCACAAAGCTTCTGAGAAGAAGACAAAAATGCTCAAAAAGTAATTTTAATTAAAAAAAAAAAAAAGAAAATGTCCTCTACTAGTCACAAGGAACTATTCTAAGTGATTTACAAATATTTATTCATTTAGCTGTCAATGCACCTTTACTAAGATAGGTACTTTGACTATTCCTAGTTATGGTGCATTGGCCTGGAAAGAAGCACTAAAACCAGTTACCCCAGACCCTTGCTGCAGGCCTCCTAATGACACCACCGCACACTAATTCCCTAGGACTCAGTAAGTTGAAGAAGGGGCTCCTCCTCTGAGATCTCCCATTCCTCCAAAAATCTTAGCACGAGGTCAGGATTTCTCCTGGGATCTGGGATCAGTGTTCTGACCCCCCCCCAACACCTTCTGGACTCTGGCAGGCCTCTATCCCTAAGCCTGTCACCTAGTTTACAGATCAGTAAAATAAGGATAAGCAACTAACCCATTATTCGCAGCTAGTTAGCAGCAGAGCTGGAATTAGAATCCAGATAGTCTGCCTTGAGCAGTTTATAACTGCAGGAGCTCAGGGAATTTTATCCCAATCATGATTTCTTGGTATGACAATTATTGTAAATTAAATGTACTTAGAGATTGGCAGACATGAGAAGGGGTTTTCCTTTTATCTGCATAAAACCAGACAGACAAAAAGGACAATTTTTTCCCATCCCCTCCCTGCTATACTAATATATCCTCCAAAATTAGGTTCTATAAACTTCTGGACCCCGTTGGTATACTGGGTAATCACAATGATTCTTTCAGTGAATCTCTCTTTCTTACTAATCTTCCTTATTATGAGTCCATCTTTCAGAAGGGGTGATTTTCCTTCTCCCCCACATACTCAAAACCATGCTCTAAATAGGTGATCTATTCCTACTGATATTGTTGGTCCCCTAGCATATTTTTACTTAACAGATGTGGCTTCCCCCTGGACTGGGAGCTTTGACCATTGCATGAGTAAGGCCTACCCTTCACATGTGTCCATTGATTTACTTTATGTTTCTGTTCAATCTGCCTTGTATTATAAGGTGTTCCATACATTCATTTCTCCACACCTGATACAGAATTGGCCTTTATTTACATTTGCCCTATGTCACTCTGTAGAATAGCTCGTGACGTTTTTTAGATAAGTCTGATTCTAATTATATTGTTGAAAGCAAATAACTCTGAACCTTATTTGGTCGCTCTGTAAAACTAGGCTGCAGATTGTACCTGCCATGTTATAGGCTCATGTGATGGAAAACTGCTATCATCACTCATTTATTTAGCAAATATGTATTGAGCGTCCATTGACAACAGTCTCTGAGAGACTTATCAGTTCTGTCCGTGATCTCAGAGGACAAGGTCAGTGATGTGAATCAATCCTGCCCTGCCATCCCCAGGGACTTCTGGTCAAACAGGTAGAGATGTCCCTGGATAAAGAAAGAACATGGTTGTGGAGTCAGAAATTTAGTTCCTCCACTCCACAAAGAATCTTCCACCTCCTTTTCTAATTTCTACCCACAAAGAAGGGTTGCTCCCCAAAAACCAGAATTTGAGAAAGGGGAAAATACTGCATATTGCTGGCCATAGATCAGGGATATAGACAGAGTGTCTGTTTCTAGTTTGATTTTATCACGCCCAGGAGACAAGCACCACGCATGGTATGCTGAGTACAAAAGCACCATCGTTGCATAAATTCAGGGCTCCATTGTCTTATTTCCAATACTCTCCTTCCCTTGAAAATATTCCAGGAAGAACAGGCTTGTGTGACCACAGCAGCAGTAGTAAGTTTGCAGGAGGACAAATTCCTAGGACCCTTCCCTGCCTAGAAACAATGACAAGTAGCCTTCATCCTTGAATAATCTAGTTCGTTCCTTCTGAAACGTATTCCTCGGACTTTTCTTGGCTTAAAATTCACCTGCAGTTTTACCTTCCACATGCATAAATTCACACAATACACTGTATTAAAAAGAAAAGGCCCCCAATATAGAGCTGCACCCAATGAAGGGTATTTACAGGCTGCACACATGTGCCATGGAGGCCGCACAAGAGCTCAAAAAGGAAGTTCTTTTTCCAGCCCTCAAAATATGGAGTAAAACAACCTTGCCCATTATCTCACTAGGCAAGAAATCAAGACAAAGGCGCAGAACTGAGGGGTAGCTGGCGAGAGAATAAAGACAAATCACTCCAAGTGCAAGTTATAGACCTGTGGGGCCCTGCAAGCAGGTGGAAAAGCCACTTTGCTCTATTCATTCTGCAGAATAAATTAGAGGCGAGCCACATTCCTCAGCTAGAGCAGTGATAAAAATTCTGAACTTAAAATAGTCCTTGAGCAAAAAGCATTAGTAAAGACCTTGCCTGTTGCTGTGGTTTGAATGTCCCCTCCAAAATTCATGTTGAAACTTAATCCCAGTGTGGAGTATTGAGAGGTGGGGCCATGAAGAGGTGATTGATTGGACCAGGAGTGCTCTGCCCTAGTGAATAGATTAATCCTTTCATGGATTAATGGATTAATGGGTTATCATGGGAAGGGGGCCAGTGGCTTTGTAAAAAGAGGAAAAGAGACCTGAGCTAGCTCATTAGCCCGCTCAGCCTCTCCCCATGTGATACCCCTCACTGCCTCTGGGCTCTGCAGGGAGTTCCCACAAGCAAGAAGACTTTCACCAGATGTGCCCCCACAACCTTGAACTTTACAGCCTGCAGAACTGTAAGATATACATTTTATTTCTTTATAAATTTCCCAGTTTCAGGTGTTCGATTATAAGCAATAGAAAACAGAACAATACACCTATTCTGCAAATGATAATAAAGTTCCTGTTACAACAGATTCATCCCAGCAGAGATGAGCATGAGACAGCAACAGTGGGAAGTCCAAGGTGGATACAGGACTTGAACATTCAAGGGAAAGAGATATTTAAATGGTGCCAGGACAGAGACTTCTGTCTTATCTGGAGTTGACTAAAGGTTTTCACCAACTCACTGAACAGATAACTCACCATTTGTGGTTTTGTTGACTTAACTGTGGTTAACAAGCTGAAACACATTAGTTCTCAATCAATAATCTAACAAGAATATTTCTACAGTGGTCCGTCAACTAGGAGGTTGATAAAGAACACAGAATACCAGTGGTGCAAAATAACTGTATACACATTTTAAGCAATGTTATCGATGTGTTACTGTTCAAAGTTGAATTATGGTAGCAATGTGTAGTATGACGTTTGCTCAGAAGATGACATTAATCAAATGAATGCTAGTGTCACCAAGAGACAGGCAGGACAATCAAAGAAAACGGAGGAAGCACGGTTGTCAATTGAGGAGCACAAGACAGTTTTGAATTCTTATTAGAAATTTAAGAATGCCGTAGAAGGGGGACAGTGGTGACATGAGCATGGGAGACATTAAAGGATGTGGTGTACTGTAGAAAATCCTCCACACTGGCGGTACTTTGGGAAGAAACAGAAACAGCGTGAGCAGTGATACAAGCAGACACGTTGCTCAAGCTGGAGTTCACCATGATCAGAATGCAAATCAAAACTACTCTGAGATATCACCTAAGTCCAGTTAAGATTAGCCCACATAACAAAATCCCAAAACCCGGGATGGTGGTGTGGATGTGGAGAAAAGGGAACACTTCTACACTGCTGGTGGGAATGCACACTAATAACGTTCTTTTTGGAAAGATGTTTGGAGAATACATAGAGATCTAAAAATAGACCTGCCATTCAATCCTACAATTCTTCCTCTAGGTATATATCCAGAAGACCAAAAATCGCATTATAACAAAGATATTTATACCAGAATGTCTTTTGCAGCCCAGTTCATAATTGTTAGGTCATGGAAGAAGCTCAAGACAATTTTTACAAACTAGACTTTACTTTGTAAATTTCTTAAGTGTATATTTTACATGTATGACTGTAGTAGAAGGCCTGGCAAATTCCCTTTTCCACCATTATGCACAAGTCATTGAGTAACTGGTAGCACCTGAAAGTTATTCAAGGGCTCTGTCTTCAAAGTGGGCTGACAAAAATATTCTCATAAAAATGTGCATTTATAGTCTGCATTTGAGTATATATTCATTATGTGGGCAGTGGTTTTTCACTACTTTTTTATTTTTAAAGTAAAATTTATTCTTGCTTCTCTAGTTACGAATGCAACATGCAGTTATTTTTTGAAATTTAAAGAATTAAAAGTAAAAATGAAATAACCTATAATGCTACCACTAGAAGTTAACCATTTTTCTTTAGATACATTCCCTTAAAGTCTTTTAAAGTAAAAAGAAGATAAACACACACACACACATACGCATAACTGAAGGTCATATGTACTTTTTTTCCTTCTCTTTGGAGACAAGAAAGAAAAGTTTGTCCAGGCTAGAGTAGTATGGTTTTAGCCTAGTTCACAGCAACCTCAAACTCCCAGGTTCAAGGGATCCTCCTGCCTCAGCCTCCCAAGTAGCTGGGACTGTAGGCATCCATCACAATACCTAGCTAGTTTTTCTATTTTTAGTAGAGATGGGGTCTTGCTCTTGCTCAGGCTGGTCTTAAACTCCTGAGCTCAAGGGATCTTTCTGTCTTGGCTTCCAGGGTGCAAGAATTAAATGAGTCACCACACCTGGCCAAGCTCATATATATACATTCATACACACACACACACACACATTTTTAATCTATTTTTTTTTCACTTAATTCATGACCATTTTCTCCTCTCATGAAACTTATTACATTATCTTTTGAACCTAATATTAAGTGATGCAGAGTGGTCTGTCGTATGAACCTGCTTGGATTGTAGTACACTGAAGTTGATACAGTTCTTATTTATGATGTGTTTGTAGCCTTGTACGAATCCGTTTGCATTAGTCTTTGATTCTTTCCCTAGAAGGACCCCTGGAGGTGTTACTGACAGGTAAAGGTGCGCGTGTCCCGTGGCGTTGCAACTCTGAGTCAGGCACTGTGGATGAGAGCCAGCGCTCCAGAGTTGGCTGGACCTGCTTTCCAGGCTTGGTTCTGCCCTTGCAGCTGTGGGATCTCGAGCCAGTCAGCTAACCTTTCTAAGCCTCAGTTTCTTCATTGATAAAATGGAGATCCCAGAAACGCACACCCAAGAGTCATTGTCGGAATTCTACGGGGTGACGTGCGAGCCCCTAGCCGGGGGCTTGCCGTGTACTCCGCGCTCACTCAGTCCCGTTCACTTTGGGACATTCTGTCTGCCGCCCCTCTCGGAAAAAGCATCCAGACACACGTCATCCGGTGTTACCCTTCCAGTCCACTTCCCCACATAGATCTTACGTGCATAATTCGATAAATTTTGACGTGTGAGCACACCATGTAATCAACACTCCAAATAAGATGGTAGAACGTTTCCACCATCTCAGAAGGTTTCCTGATGCTCCTTTCTGCTAGTCCTCAACCACCTTCAAAGGCAGCCCGTGATTCTGTATTGCTGTTACAGGCTGTGGATGTCCACACTGACACTGCAGGTCCCCCAGGTGGAATTGCTTCCCTGCAGAGACGGCAGTGAAGAGACACATCTAATGTGCCCTCGTCAGCATAAGAGAAGTGGGTCCTCTCCGTGGATTGCGTATAATGCTGGCTGTGGTTGAACAAATCACCCTACAAGAAGACCCTCAGTCAGGTTTACTCCGTCGGGAAAGTAGTTCCAGGAAGATAAATATCAGCACAGCAGTGGGCATCTCTTTTAATCATTAAAACTACTAATTTAGGATTTTGTTATGTGGGCTAATCTTACTGGAGTTAGGTGATATCTCAAAGTAGTTTTGATTTGCATTTCTCTGATGAAAGACAATTAAAAAAATACTGATTTAGAAAGATGTCATATGGGATAATGTGGTTTTTTGACATTATCCTGCTGCTGTACCAGTTAAGTTCTTTCAAGCGTTGACCTTCGGACCATGAGTACACTTTGTCTTTGAACCCCAGTTCTGCAGAACTCCCAAAGTCACTGTCTTAGTCTGCTCAGGCTGCATGATAAATACCGTAGATGAAGCTGCCTCAAACAGAAGTTCTAGAGGCTGAGAAGGGCCCGATCTAGGTGCTGACTGGTTCTGGTTTCTCATGAGGGTGCACACCCCGGCTTGCAGGTGGCTGCCTTCTGTGTCTTCACTGGTGGGGAGAGAGAGAGAGAGAAAAAGAGACAAACTCCTGATGTCTTTTCTTGTAAAGTCACAAATGTCATCACGAAGGCCCCATCCTCATGACTTCATCTAACCCCTAATTATTTCCCGAAGACTCTGCTCCGAACACATTAGGGCTTAGGGATCCAACATATGAGCTTTGATGGGACACAAACAGCCCTTAACCGTCACTCATTCACACGTATCTGCAGTTTTGTAAAATGCCTGTTACGTGAAGCAAGTGCTTTGCAGCTACTTGGTTTGATAGCACAAAACCTACCTGGAAGTGGTTTCAGCCCCGAAGAAGACAGAAGCTGCTGGGTCTGAGCTCCAGTGCACAGCGGAGGGTTACTCCCAAGTGCTGTCATCCTTTGACTTGCCAGGCCGGCTATGTTTGTCTCGGAGCTGTGTTTTTTAGGTGTGTTGAGACCAAATCCTCCTCCTGGACCTGAGTCCTTGAACCTGGCAGGGTAAATAGCCAAATGGAAGGTGGTGCCTGTGGCTCAAGGAGTAGGACGCTGGCCCCATATATGGTGGGTGGCAGGTTCAAACCTGGCCCCAGCCAAAACTGCAAAAAAAAAAAAGTAAAAATAGCTGAATGGAATGTAATACTGTTGTTTACCTTTTTGGTAAATAATCTGCAACATTTGTCTGAATGATTTTTCCTCTATCTTGCAGATGAATTTTTCTTTTCTGTAAACTTCTTAAGCAGAAACATAAATGGGTGGGAGTGCCCTGTTACTGTTTGGGGAAAGTGCTCATATTTGATGAATTTCTTAGTTCACTTGCAAAGAGGCGTTAGTGAAACCTGAGAGGCGAGCCGCCCCACAGCCCCAGTACTGTCATCGAGAGGGGTCTGGTTCCAGACATGTGAGTGGCGCAGCAGTGGGAAGGTGGCACGGCGACTGCCTGGCCTTTTCTGCTCTTTCCTACCTTGGCGTTGCCTCCCCAGCCTCCAGAGGACCCATCCAAACCTGCCGTTTCACTGAGTTACTTTTCTACCCTGTCCTTGACACTGACATCAAATTTACTTTGTCCTATTGATAAAATTCTAGAGCCTCAAGAGAAGAGAGTTTAAAATTCTGTACCCCTCCTCTTTCAAAATATGAATAGCTAACATCTGCTGAATGGTCATTTTTTTCTATACTCAGGCACCTCCAAGCAAAAGGAACTTTTTCCCTCCACTTTTAGGGATCTGTGACTGTCGGAAATTTCACCTTTGTGTTGACTCAGTGTTTTCCAGTAGCTTCCATTTACTGGTTCTTAAACTGAAAAAAAATGCAGATCATCCACCAGAAAGCCTTGCAGGTGTTTGAGGGCACTCTGGGTCTCCCGGTCTTGTTCACCTGTCAAAGCAGGAAATGCCATTAGCCGGATATTGCTCATCTGGCTGTCTTTTCCCCGTGGCTGATTTCTGAGCAGTCATGAGCCATTACTCACTCCAGATAGTGAGATCAATATCCAGTTGACTTGTCACACTCTTCTCTTATAAAATCAGGCCTATCTCCGCTTGCATTCGGTTAACTAAACTAATATGAGTCACGGCGCTTCTTGTCCCGGGCAAGACCCGGTCTTTAAATGCATATTGTTAGTGCTGAGTATAGGGCAGCAAGTCTGGTGGGACGTTAAGTGTTGGTGTGGTGATCTGGGAATAGGGTGTTTGTAGACGTCTTTCGTGTGGTCTTAGGGGAGTGTAATGCATGCGCACTTTTGTGAGGATGGCTTCAGCCTCTGTGTGGACATGAAAGCAGAGAATGTAGTCGTTATGTTCCAGAACAGGGGTCTCTGGGCGCAGTGCACTCTAAACACATGGATATTTTCCACTCACATCAGTCAGAGACTTTCTGAGGGTGAATTGCCAAAGGTAAAGTGCAGGATGAACAGGGATGGGGGGCTGGGGAGACCAGGAAGTCACATTTGGACATGTTGAGTCAGAGTCACTTGGGGCGCTCCTCGTCAAATGGTCCTTCTCCGAGCTGGAAATCGCAGGCTGGTGTTGAAGACTATCGCTTGGTTCTAGGATTACATGGGACAGTGTGAAAATGAGGCAGGACTGAACAGTTAAGAACAAGGCCTGAGAATCAAACTGGATTTGAAGTCTCCCTCCGTGGCGTCCTAGTTCTGAGATATTGGGGAGACTATTTCTCCTACCCTCAGTGTCCCGAGCTACAAACGGGAACCACCAGCACTCCCTGTCCCATGGGACGATTGTCAGGATCAATTCGTGTGGCTTGTTTATCTCAGCGTCTGGCATCGGTTCATACGCCATAGACCTTATCAGTTACTAAGAAGAAAAGTGATTCAGGGGAGGAACTTGAACAATGAATCCATTTGAGAGATGGACAGATCCAATAAGGAAGTGGCTGAATAAATTATGGTGCAGGCACACGGTGGGATATAATGCAGCTGTTGAGAGAATGAGTTCACTCCGCATTTATTGACCTGGGCAGGTTGCCCCTAATAGATAAAGACATGAAAACAAGAAGTTAAAGAGTAGTGTGTATGTTCATTTTAATCCTATTTAAAAAAGCAACAACAGTAACCAAAGCTACCTGTGCACCATGGATACTGTGGCAGAGGACAAGACACAAAGTGGTTTGGAATGGGGCGAACGGTTATTAATTTTCCATTAGGTGTCTTTCTATCATTTTGCTGATGATGGTGAGAATGTGTTACTTTTAAAGTCACAGTAAATCAAGCAAGGGAATGGGGGAGGAAGGAAGGCAAAAACCCACCTAATAGGTACAGTGAATACCCGGCAGGTGATGGGCACATTGACCGCCCTGACGCAAGCCACGTATCAAAAACATATGCACCCCCTTAATATTTTCAGAAAATTAAAAATAGATAAATAAAAAGAAACAAGCCAACAGAGTGGGGACTAGGTGGTAGAAGAAGAGAAATGAGTCAGCCAGGAGTGCAGGCAGCAGCCGGACAGGGCGGGCGTGTGCAGGGGTGCAGGGGTGCAGGGTGAAGGCCCGACTCGTTTTCTGTCCCAGCTGCAGGAGGATTTGCATTTTAAGCTTTTCTTATTGATTTTCACTTGGTATCCCTCAATTCCTGGCACGGAGAATAGTGATTTTTTTTTATTTCTGCATTTCTGTTTTATTTCTAGCAACTGAGCAAACACTGGCCTGGTGATAGGAAGTGGTAAGTGATAAGGAGATGGGCAGAAACAGGGTATCCTTTATCAACAATAAAGCAGTGTCGTTTTAATTTAATGTTAAAAAATGTTAATGCTTGTGCTACAGTTGGGTTATAGCCTTCATATGAAAGCTATAAATTAGCTTCACAGTAGGGCTGAGTACATTGGATACTTTTTCTTCCATTCTTGAGATACTTTGCTAAGAAGAATATGTTCCAGCTCCATCCATGTAAACATGAAAGAGGTAAAGTCTCCATCTTTTTTTAAGGCTGCATAGAATTCCATGAATTCCATGGTATACAAGTAAGGGAGGGGAGGGGAGGGTGGAGGCTAGGGTGGAGGGAGAGTACAGGCGAACCTTACTAAATGCAGAATACAAATGTCTTCGTACAATAACAAAGAAAATGCCCTGAAGGCTATGTTAAACAGTTTGATGAAAACGTTTCAGATTG